>KZ808099.1:207086-238337 GCA_000696205.2 Oncopeltus fasciatus | reverse complement strand
TATATAATATATCTATAATTTATAACTATCCAATGAAAAGTTCTTTCATGTGGATATTAATTTTTCCAAGACAATTTGAAAAATCTCATATTTTTGTCCAGCCATATTATTCATTTCAGTAATATTGAAAAGTGCTTAAAAAGTGTTTGATAGAAATTAACATAATGAATTATGACCTCTATTAAAAAAAAAATGTATTTGAAATATTTACAGATCTTACAATTTAAGCTAATTTTTAAACCAAATTAACTTCCAATGCATAAAATTATTTATAAAGAGTAATATGACCTAGAAATCACTTTGTATTTCATTATTACTATTATTACTACATAAAATATTAAAATCAATAAACTTAACCATTTGAACTGTTTTTGCTTTCTTTTGTGCCCCTAAAATCATTTAAAATTTGAACTATAAAGTTATGCAGGATTAGAAAATTGAATAAATTAAAAAATAATATTTTCTTATTCTTAATCAATCATTTAATGTTTTAATATGAAAATAATTGCAAAAAATTTAAGATAATGTAATTTTAAAATAAAAGTTTATAATTGAAATAATAATACAAAATCATTAATAATTATTTAAAAGAATATTAAATAATAATAATTATTCTAAGAATCTATTTAAATTAAGAATGTTCAATTAGTTTGAAAGTATTTTAATTAAACAAATATTTTACAGCCTCAAAATACTGACTCCAAAACAGAGATTGTTTGCCTAAATCATTAAAAAAAAAAAAAAAAAAAGAGCACAGGTCAATGAACATTGCTAATCATAATCTTTTACAAAGCATTAAAATATTAATAAAAATACTGATTTCAATTATTATTTTAAATTTTAATATATCAATTATTAACAGCAGTGACAATTGACTTCATCACTTAAGGCAGTATTCCTTAAGTCTGGGAGAACTTAATATGATCATAATCCTTAGGGTATTTCTGTTTCATGCAGTTTATGTTATTTTATATACATATACATACATACAACCCTTCAAGATTGAGTTCATTCTTCAAAATTGACTTTAAAAAATGAATATATATTAAATAAACTTCAAAAAATTTTTCTTAAAGGTTTAGTAGTAAGTTCATGAAGGCAACAGAAAATCCCTGAGTTGGGGACTGCTTAGGGACTTTTATTTCTTCAAAATTCCTTATTTCTGCCAAGACTTCAAAATGTAATTGATGGTTGTCAGTTCCTGATAGCAACATGGCTTCAAAAGAAAGGATACAACTTAAGGCCTAAACAAAGTGATGAATTTTATGCTACTAATTTTTAACCAAAGAAATTTTTCCTTTCTATGAAAGGTTGGAATAGCATAATTTTAAATTTCTTAATATATAGACCTTGATAAATTCATTATTTATTTTGAGGTTAGTTAGCATTGTTTTGTTAAAACTTCTTTTTTTTTATTACATCAATCTATATTTCTCTTCTCGTAGGCATCATAAAACAATGTATGTCAAGACTTTCATGATGTAAAAAAGAATTTAGAAGAAGTAATTTTTCCTAGGATTAACTGATGGAATAGTAAAGCCTTGTAAAACTGACAGGTATTCATAGCAATGGAGCGAATTTCAGGAAGGCACTAACTAAGCAATAAATTTGAACTAAAATTACAGGTATTATTATCGACACAGTTATGGTACTGCTAAGGCACATGGAAAGTAAATAAAATCCCTCTTTCTCACAATTCTGTTTCTATTATTTCACATTATTGTTAAATAGTTTAAAGGCATTCCTTATTCACTATAGAATTTCTAAAGAAGACAAGTCAGTTGTTTGAACATGTTATGGGTTTTTCTTGGAATGTGATTAACTTTTTTTTAATTCAAATTTTCTATTTAATGGTCAAGTCTGAAATTTAAAGCCAATAATTATTCATTAAATAATTCAGAAATGTATGCATATTCAGAAATGTTTACATAAATATAAAATATCTTTCTTTGTTTGTTTAATATATATATAGATATATAATGTATGTATTAATGTTCAAATGGAGAGTTTTGATCTTAAAGATTATTAAAAGATAATTTTTTTTACATAATTTGATTGATAAATTNAGATTATTAAAAGATAATTTTTTTTACATAATTTGATTGATAAATTATTTCCTATATTTATATTCTGAATATCATATTTATTGTGCTATTGAAAAATAAAAAGTTTTAATAAAGTCTAAATTGAAATCATTGCAATGCACAGCTAAAATCATAGGACGCTCAAAGAGTATTGACAAAAAGTAAGAGTTAAAAAATCATTACATAAATATTTAATGATTAACTTAAGTATTTAATTATTTAATGGTACATCTAATGGAAATATTTTGAAAATGGGCCATGGATCAAACAAGTAGTAATCTGCTGGTGTGAGGTCTAGACTATGGGGTCAGGAGTTCTTTCATCTTTTCTTTGGCTGACAGGTGGTATGAGGATGGGCATCATCTTGTTAGAATAATACTCCTATTTGTTTGATCAAAGGAAGATAATGCTCAGACAACCTTGCTTAAAATATTTCCAATAGTTTGCAGTAGAGTTCAAAATTCATACAGTACCCACTCTTGATGAATAACACTTTCAAAATTCCAAAAACCACAAAGCATAGATTTTTTTTTTTCAAATTGCCCCCTTACAGCAACCGGAAAAGCAGTGTGACACAATTCTGCCATTGCTTATATATTAGGATTTTACCAGTAAACCCACTTTTCACCACAGCTGGTGACTAACAGTATCTTTTGACACACCACACTTGTGAACAGATTTGACTCAACAGCTCCTGCAAAACCTCATTAATATCCATTAATGGTTACCCTGAGCCCTTTTCCCTTCTGCTAAATTTTTCAAACCAACAACGCACAGTGTGCTGATCAAGGACACCTTCCCTTTCATTTTTAATAATTTCACAAGTTACTTCAGCAGGTGTGAATTTTTTTTCCCCGGTAATGTCTTAAAATTATAAATGTTTCTTCTTTAAAATAAATAAAAAATGTGAGACTTTTTTGAGGAAGTGGAATGGGGGGTTTAACAAGCTAAGAGAATGCTCTCAAGGTATTATTAATTATTAAAGATTGAGCTCTTTGAATGCAACCATAAAGCTTGAATGAAAATAATATAAGTCATTGAAATAATTATTGAAATATGTTCTATTAATCAGCAAAATTGTTTGGTTAAGAGAGAGTAGGAGTAAATCTTAAACCTTGTCAACTAGTATTTTTTAAGTTCAATATTTTTTCATATAATCACAGCTTAAGAGTAAGAGGAATATAAATAATCAATCAAATATAACACAAAAAGCCAAAATGATTGATAAGTGTGTGTATACCCGAAACCCAAAATTTTACTAGAAACTTTGTAATTAGAAATTGTTGATAAAATTATGCTTAAACAATATATTTGGTTTATATAATTAAAATAAATGTAGGATGGTTCATATTCTAAAAAAGAAAATTGAAGAAATTTAGAGCAGAATTTAAGTAAAATTATATTTTTAATTAGAAATAAACATTTAATCACTATCATAATTAGGAATTCACAAATATAACTTCAGTGTGATGGACTTTCCATTCAACAGAAAAATTAAAATTACTTGAAATGTTGCCCAATATTCTTAATTTAAAGTATTTTCCTATAGTTGAAGATTAACAATGTTCAAAATAGAAGTTAAATAGTAACGAGTTCTATTCAAGTGCATGGCACAATTAAATGGAGACCCACCCATATTTTTTTCCGTAAAGAGGGTAAGTGCCCAGGTTATTGCAATTGTGGTCAATATTATATGGGAAGATAGAGAAATATAATAAATATTAAAAATAACTTTTATTTAAAATGTCTATCAATAACAATTTTTAAAAAATTACAATAAATAAAAAGTTATATGTACATAAAATTACAAGAGCCTTCAAGCATTTGGGTTAAGGAGAAGAAGCCAATCAACAGTGTGCTGGAGTATCTGCATGTTAAAATGAGTGGCTATTGTTTTAAACGTCCTTAAATAGGTACCGAGTTCATCCAACTTTACCATAGTATGGAACTCTCCAGCACAAGTGCAGTGCTCTGTCATATTCTCCATCTTAATCTACAAAAATATACAAACATCAATTAAAACAAACAAATAATCAAACTTGTGGGCAACTGAGCAACTGGGATATACAATAATGTGACTTGATTTCAACTAACAACTAAAGAAAGACGTCATTTGACAGTCATCAAATTAAAACTTCTAAGTATGCATGAGGTAATTACAATATCAAACATAATAAATAAAGCAATATGTTAAGAAACTGAGCACTATTATAAATAATATGCATAATCACATAATAATATAAGAACATTATTCTTTTATATCAATAATAAATAAATCATGCATCAAAAGTTCTTTTACATTAAAATACATATGAGACTTGACTTGTGAATTAATTCCCTCAGAAATAGCTATTTATTACTTAAATTAAAGTGGTAAAAAATCACTCCTTTTCGAAATGTATTAGTTTATCTAAAGTCCGAGGGGCTTAGGTAATAGTCATTCATGAATTTTGCTATTAGGACTACATATATTAAATTGAGTTTTGCTGGTGCAACTCTAGAAGACACTAAATTCTCCATTTGACTTCAAATATGCCTGCCCACTTACCGCAGCAAGAGGTATGGTAAGAATGGATTAATACACTCTGACAGGTAACTTTTTAATTTGTTTCTTTATTTTTATTGCAACTGTACAGATATCATAACCTGTGACAGCTTTTTCTAAGCCTCCATAATTATCAATTATGAACTCTATAAATAGTTTTTAAACATATAATAATTTAAGATATATTTATTTTAGACATGAAAAAATGATGTTTAATATAAATATGAAAATTTTTGAGCATAGAGATTATTAGTAGAGAATTTGTTGGGGTTTGATCAAGGTTTGTCCAAAAAAATACAATTTTAAAAAATGTATTTTTTTATTATCTGCCAATGTTTTGGCTTACATAGTAATGACACCAGCCATTAACATTTGATCCAAGAGACATGTCCCCTCTCACCTTCATGATAACCTTGAAGATGGCTTACAATGTAAGCCAAAACATCAGTAGATAATAAAAAAACAATTTTTTTTTTTTTTTTTTACCAACCTTGACCAAGCCCCATCAAATGCTTTATTAATTACATTTTTAAAATTTCATTTCCTTTGCAAAAACTTTTCTAATAAAGAGAATTTATCACTTAAATTTGAGATAGATAAATAAGAGTAAAGTCTACCTGTAAGCATCGAGAACACTGAAGATCTTGTAGTGTATAGCCCATTGATTTTCGGTTCACAATATCTATCAAGAGACCCTCAAGTTCCATGTTGTCATAACTTGTGTTACATATTGGGCACAGCCATACATGCCTATCAACAATATTGAAATAAAGTAACAGGGGAATGAACACAGGTTAAGAATAAGATAATAATAGGATGATTTTTATTTTAGTACTTTATTTTCTTAATAGAAAAAACAAAATCAAAATAATACACCCCCCCCCCCTCTAAATGTGATGCTTTACATTTCAAGGCACATAGAATACAAAAATAGAATAATAAAAAAATATTACTATGTTTTTCTCTGGGAGTGATAACTGGAATCTATGAAGTTCAACTTTAAGGTATTCCTAGGAGGTAAATAAGGTTGTGCAAACATTTCTTTTATAATAAAGGTATCATTAATTTAAAATCTTGTACTTATACATCACCTAAAATTTTTATGTTCAGGGGGAAAATAGAACCCTAGTAAAGTAGCATGAAATATGATCAATAGTGAAAATCTAGATAAGCACTTTTAGACATAAGCTAAAAATGTGTTAACTTATATAATATATTGAACAGGACATAGTCTAATTAAAAATTTAATGCATAATAAATTACAACAATTTTTAGTGCAATGGAACAGAATAAAAAATTTCCAAGCTAGTGAAACAAAAATTAGGTGCTATATGAAATGAGGCTTTTAATGAACATCTGTCTACCCTCTCAGCAGGAGACAAATCCCTCTGGATTGCTCCTCGCAGAATCCTTAAGAACCATAAAGCTTCAACTCTCTTGCATCAAGGAGAGAATCCTGAGTCTCTTCTGACAAAGACAAGGTCAAAATGTTCGCCCAGCACCCCAAGCAAACATTTACTTCTCATTTAAATCCCTTAGACCTGTCCAATGTCATGGAGACTGGGAAGTTTATGGACGTGCCTATGTCCATGCCACTCAAGACAGTAACACCTTCTGAGGTGAAGTATATATAAACTCTCATCTGCTTAAGCTCAAATCACCCAGCTATGATTTAATCACTGGTCAAATTCTCTGTAATCTTCCCAAGACTATTTCCCAAGAAAAGGCAATTGTATTCTTGACCTACATCTATAATTGCATATTCCGAACAACCCACTTCTCACTCCTCTGGAAATATTCTGACATAATACTATTTCTAAAACCTGGAAAACCATCACATAACCCATCTAAGAGTGATCACATAACCATCACTACTGTCCTATAAGACTCCTTCCAACACTCTCAAAGGTTTTCAAAAAAATTTTCTTAAAATGAATGATGCCTTCCATAAAAACTTCAATATTCTCCCAAATAATCAATTCAGCTTCCGACGTAAGCTTTTACTGTCCAGCAAGTGTTTTGCGTCATAGACTACATTTCCTCTTCCCTCGAGCACAAAGAGTACTGCCTAGGGGCTTTTTTATATGTTTCTCAAGCATTCGACAGAATCTGGTACAGTGGTCTTTTGTTTAAACTGAAATCCATACTCCCTGGTAACACTTGCCTAATCCTTGAGGCTTACTTATTGAACCACTTTTTTAGGGTTTGGCAAGGGTTAGATTACTCCAATTTCTACCTAGTGGAAGAGGGAGTTCCTGAAGGTAGTAAGGTAGGGTTCTTGAGCCTAACCATTTCATACTATGCACTGCTGACATCCCTAGCCATCCAAGTAACCTTTTGGCTCTATTTGCAGACAATATGGCTATCCTTTCTTCCCAGTTAATTTCCAATTGCGGAGAAAAAATACTTTCCCGAAATTTAACAATGTTCCTTTACCACTCTCAAATTCCGTTTGCTACGTGGGGTTTCATCTTGACTCACAACTCACATGGGGTGAGCATACCAAAATTATGTTAATGTCAGAATTCAATCAACGACAAGGACTCCTATACAGATTCATGAACAGGAACTCCAATCTTACAATAGAAAAAAAAACTGATGCTGAACAAGACATTACTAAAACCAATCTAGGACGCCACCAAGGCTTCCAAAATTTAAAGAATCCAGTCCTTTCAATCTAAAACTCTCAGAATAATTGCTAATGCGCCCTATTAAGTATCCAATTCCTCCCTTCATAACAATTTGAATATCTCTTCCGTTCAAGACCTCATTTCTTCCCGCTCCATAGTAAACTGTCATACCATCCTAATCCACTAGCACAGACTTCATCTTCCAACTTCAACCCCTACAACCCTCCCAGTCGACTCAAACGAAGATGGCCTCGTGTACTCCGTCAAACATAGTTTGTAAACTTCTGCAATCAATACAGAAACTGTGGCAAAGAAAAAAATGAATGTAAATAAGATTAATAAAAAAATATCCAATGAATATTAACCTACTATGTACTTACACTTCATTTTCTACAGTTCGATTAGGATCCTTACAAAGGTCAATATCCCTACAGTGGTTGCAAGCACGGCAGATTACTTCAGGGAGGACAATAGTTGCACAAGGGTCTATCCATTGAGAGCTTTCACTGAATTCGCCTACTCCTAACAGCCTTAGCAAGTTTCGGCGAAGCCGACCAACTTCTTCTTCCACAGTAGGATCAAGGGAAAGTACCTGAAAAATAAAAATAATTTTTACTTCATTAATATGATTTTTAAGCAGTAATTTTCCATAATTCATTATTTTATACCCTCATCTGAGGAATAAAGCAATATTAATCCACTTTCAAGTTCTTTATAACATGAAAAAATCACTGTTATATAAGCAATAAACAAAACAATAATTAGAAAATTTCAGACAGAATTATTTGATAAACAGGAAGATATACCAGTCATGGAAATATGAACTTAGGGACAGGATGTCCTCTCTCGTCTTCATGATAGCCCTGAAGATGGCTTACAATGTAAGCCGAAACGTTGGCAGATAATCCTTTAAAAAAAAACATTTTTTAAATTTGTATTATTTTTTTTTTTTGGATCTACCTTGACCGAACCCCAACTAAAATCATTTAATAGAAATATATTATTTCTATTATGAAGTCAGAAATAAATAATGTGCTAGTCTCCAGTTCATAAAAATTTGCAGTTTTCCTTCGCACACCTAAATATTATATATATCCTAATCACTTTAAATGTTAAAATAAAAATATCTCTAACATTCTTACATATAGTAAAACAGTCTCATAAGAATGTTCTGAGAGTCGCTATCAAACCAGAAGTACTAATACTGTTCAAAGAAAAGCAATATTGACAGAAAACCTTGATACATTTTTTTTAGTTGAAGATTATTTCAAGATACACATACTTTATATAAAACATTGTAACTACAAATATGGTAGATAGATAGAAAACGTAGATAAATTTGCAGGTTACTAAGACTATATTCACTTAAATTATGAGACTAAATAAGAGGACAAAGTAGTATCTTTCTAATACAAATAAGGAGCACATAATTTCCATTTTTATTTTTTTACATAGAAACAATAAACTCTCATTCATTAATTGCAGAAAACTTCTTTAACAAATATCATGACACTCATTGGCACAGAAAGATTTTAGAAAGAACATAGCCAATTAATAACTATGAAACTATACATATAATTATGACTCTCCCAATAATAACAACAAGAGCAAAAACGTAAACTTTTAAAAAGGAATGAAAAACTAAAAAATGGTAACTGCATTGTTTCAAGAACCAACAGAAACAATTCATACATTACATACTGAAAATAAAATGCTGGGCATGGAGTAAGGATCCATATATTATCTATTTATATATGCTCATACACCTTTTTATCATATTTCTTAGTACGCAGAAGCTAACAGTACGATGAATGAAAACGGTTTCTGATGTTGCTAAAATGTTTTTGGTGTTAAGAAATGGATCTCATGATGCATGCCCATAAAATAATAAGTTCTCTTTAATAAAAACAAGTAAATATATATTTATGGCATTAATGGTGATAACTGTCCATGTTTAAGATGGGAAAACAAGGAATTTCAAATAAAATCATTATGTTGTCAGTAAACATAAATTATCAATACAAGGTATTACTCAAGGTGAGTAATTTAGATTAAGTATTAAAAACTTTTCTTTCCTTTTCCCACATTACAGATAATTCAAGTAGCAGTGGTAACTGAAGGATAAATGATAAATAGTTGAAATCTTAATGGTAGTGCTAATGAATTATGTCTTAAGCTACAATAAACTCGTACTTATATTAAGACATATTTATAATGACTTATATTTACCATGCTTCTAAAAATATTATGAAAAGTCCAATTAGAAAGAATCGCTATTTTAAAACACATTTAAAAACATGCTGTTTAAATTTAGCAGTTTTAAAGGCCAAAGGAAGTATATATGAATGTAAAAGATGCAATATCAGTAACTGAAACAAAAATTTTAGAAAAAAAAAAATATATTTAATAAATTGACTTACTAGCTTATTAAAATAATCAAGGCCCTCTTAAAATATTTACTTTTTTAAATAATTACTTTTTAATTTTAATTATCAACAAAATTAATTTATTAGTTGACTGCTCAAGACTAGGGGTCTTGTTCAGTAAAAGAGTGGTCTAGTTTATTTGCTGTTTCATGCGTTAAAGACTATGATTTAGCGAAATCACAATTTCTGCTAAAGCAAGAGCAATACAGAAGCATAAGTAACTAAAAATTATGAATTCCCCACAAATGAATGTCAAACACTTCTGTTGAAAGTTTTAATTTTAATAAAATGCAACATAATGAAATAAATGTTTTCTTCAGTAAAAACCTAGAAAAATCAGTAAAATTATTATGAACTATATTTAAATCAGTTTTTCACACATTCATCTTGCCATCAAACAAATTCCTCCAGTTATGTACTAATAAATTATAATTAGTTTGTCTTACTTTCTATCCAAAAAACTGATTTAACAATTTAAAAAAATAATTTCTTTAACCAGGAAAAAATAAAACTAAATAGGACTAACTTACTTTACAAACTGATTTTACAAATTCAAGGGCTGGATTTATGACCTTCTTTGCTAAACCTTCCACTATAACTACATCTTTATCATCAATAGTATGGGTGGGAAGCTTCTTCTGTATCCTTTGTGTAATCCTGAAAAAATAAAAAATAAATAAAGAAATATAACAATAAAATATAGAAATACACTCATAAAATATTAAACGATAATGTTATTGCCTATAAATTGTAAAAAAAAAAAAAGTAATTAATAAATTTATCCACTGCAGCTTTTATACCTTTTTATATAAATAATTGTTAAAAAATAGATACAAACTAATAAAATAATACAAGAAATAAATATACTTCTGATGATAAATAAAAATGAAGAGTAAATATCTCAACCCACTCTCCACACGCACGCACACACACACACACTATGTATAAAAACTTAAGTAAATAGTGTAAAATTACAATAGAAAATTCATTTTGTGTTAGTTATTCCTTTTCCAATTTCTACATTAATCTTAAATTTCTCTACAGCCCAGGATGACTTCGCTTCATTTACAGCATGCTCCCTGCACATGGCTTTTCTCTTCACATTGGTTATCTGCAACAAATGAATTCTACCTCTACATTACGTAACCATTGTTGTCTATTCAGTCTACCTCTTGTGATCTAAATAGGAGTAACCAGATCTTCTTTGGCATTCTATTATCTGTCATGTTTATTATATAGCCTAGACATTCTATTCATCTTGCCTTTATGATATAAATGTTACATTTACTGTACATCTCATATAATTTAATGTTCTATCGTATTTTCCATTCACCCATGTCCATATGGTTCATAAATTTTACTTAGTACTTTCCCTAAAAAAATTACTAACATTTTAATAGTGGCACTGGATAGGGATGTTTCTAAAATTTACATCACAACCAATCTCAATAGTGTTCTAAACAAATTTATGTCAGTTTTTTGTAATATTAAAGTAGAACAGAAAATATTTTAATATGGTAGTGTGCATACCTGTCATAATTTTTTTCACGATTTTTGAATTTACTTTGTTTTCTTATTTGATTTCAGCCCCAGGTACATTTTCACTAATTTGATTTCACTAATTTCAAGCAATTACCTTTCATTTCTATGGTTCTGACTTTTGTTAAATTGATATTTAGACTAATATACATATATTTGATCTTACACAAGTCTTCATTGACAATAAGGCTAAATTTTTTTTATCTTTCATATTTTAGCAAATGAAAGACCTCTCACAATAAACAAATATTTCTTGTGATAAGACATATAGAACAAACACTGATTAATTAGAGGAGTGAATTATGTTGCCTTTAACACTGATTGATGTTCTTCACTATATGTATAAGAGAGGGTCAATTAAAAGAGAATGGCACAGATATTGCATCCCAGTCTTACCCCAAATAAGATCGAAAAGATATCATTGACAAAACAATAAGAGATTTGCTTTGCCATTATCTAATAAATTAATTATTCAATCCTATTAATTTCAATAAGAAGTGAAAGTCCTGTTTAATTAATTGAAAAAGTCCTAATTAAATTAAATTATCTCAAATGCCCAGCAATAGTCAATAAATAGTAGGTGTATTAGAGGTCGGTTCTGTAATCCAAGAATCTTTCCAGAGTTTACCTCATTACAAAAGCTTGAAAGTGGTTTCTCTTCCTAGTTAAAATCCTCACTGGTACCCTCTAAGGATATTTTCAGAAACTTGCTGAGTCTTTTAGTTAATATAATGAGGAAATTTTATATGAAACACTCAGGAGAGATATTCAGCTATAATTCTGGTATAACTGATAATCTCCCTCTATTTAAAAAAAATAAAATAAAATAAATTCGACGAATAAAGTGCTCCATTCACTAGAATGCATAATAACCTGGAAGTCGATCACCAAACAAACTCAAATCTATCATCCATTCACTAGATACACTACCTTTCCCCCATATTTCTTCCACTAGTTAATACAATTGACTTCCTAGTTTCTCCTCACTAAGCTTGAGAAGTTCTGCACTAAGCAACATGAGTAATATCCTGCATCACAGATAATGCTAGTGCCTCGGTCAAGGATTGCCTAGCACTTATTTCCAGCTGCCTATTGAATGTGGGGCTGTTCACTATCTATCACTATAACTCCCCCCCCCTCCAGGGACTGAGACTCTTATTAGGATTTCTACTTGAACAATAAAAATAACAATCTAAAAGCCCTCAAAATCTGGTGTCTTGCAAAATCTGTCTACCAGAAAATTTAAAATTGCTCTAATAGCCAAATATGGATATACCTATAGCAAAAATTTAATATTTAACAATGGAAATAAAGTTCAGAAACTATTTACATTGAGATCAAGTGTGAAATGAAAAGAATGATATTTTGATGTTGAGATGTAAAAAATTTAAATTTTTACTGTATTGTGATAATTGAGGATAGTAATACCAAATTAATAATACTTAATAATAAGAATTATAACAGATTATGAAATAGACTTGGACTATACATTGACTAGATTTTATATCTCTTTGATATAAATTATTTTTAATTATTCTATTTTGGGTGTATTCATATGTGGCAAGCCAACTATATGCACTTATGAAGGTGTATGTGAATGAATATATACACTTATGAAAGAGTATGTATTCTTGGCTTTGCTTTGCTATAAAAATGAATAAATATACAGAGAAGAAAAAATAATGAACGCTCACATAAACAATTTTTGAGATAAATCTCCATTTATCAACTCCTTCGCAAAGTTTGCAGAAGCTTCATCAGCACCAACCCCATTTGGAGTAGTCTGGGTCTGGCTAAGTGATGACTGATTTCTGCGGCGGGGAGTCTGATGCCCTCCGGTTTCTTGATCATAAATAAACTGATACACTGCGCTTATGTAGCCTCCAAGTATTGATAGAAAGTAACCCTGGACATTGGCTTTCTCGGGTAAGTAGTCACTTAAGTTCCAGTTCATAATTATTTCTGGCTGAAAATAATAAGAAATGTTTTAGAAGTTTATTGCACTTAAAAAAAGCTTTTAGTGAGCAGTTTTTGAAGAATATATCACTAAATAGCAAAAGAAAAATAGAAGAGGTAAGACAAATATCAATTGGTATGATATTTATGATGTACTTTAACAAAAAATAGGTGATATAAAAACAAGCTTTTATAATTTTTTATACAACTGAACTTACTTTATTTAAGCCACTCTCTGCCATTTGAGTTTGTCAAATAATTAAATGAAGTAAGGATGAGTTAGGTAAATAATCTAAAGGGTTATTTCCACCACCAATTAATATAGAACTCTCATACCTTCTATTCTCCGTCTTCATTGGTTTCTGCAAA
This sequence comes from Oncopeltus fasciatus, assembly GCA_000696205.2. Classification (NCBI taxonomy): domain Eukaryota; kingdom Metazoa; phylum Arthropoda; class Insecta; order Hemiptera; family Lygaeidae; genus Oncopeltus; species Oncopeltus fasciatus. The sequence continues at coordinate 224,788 of KZ808099.1, read as the reverse complement.
CCATCTTCTGCTTGGCTTGCCAACAGAAGATGGTTTGCAGAAATCAATGAAGACAGAGAATAGAAGGTATGAGAGTAAGGATGAGTTAGTTTCATTAGATAACCAACCAGAAGTAAAAAATGTTTTTTTCATACTTCTACACTTCTATGTTTCACTTGTAATTAATTTTTACATAAATTGGCAGTTTACTGGAAAACTATATATTAAAATTAGAATGTAATTTTCTTTAAATTTGTAGATGATGATAACCTAATTTTTATGATTTCCAACCTAATGTCACATCCTGTTTTACCCTTCCTTGGAGACTTTTGAATATAGCATAGAACTTAAGTTGGAACCTCTATCAAGCAAAAAAACTAAACTATTTTAATCATATAATTAAAATTTTTTGATTGGAGAGAAGGCAAGGCCAATTGTTTTTCTTACAGAAAATATGCTAAAATGAGAGAAATTAAATATTTAAATTTTAATACATTACTAGTTAAGATTTATATTTTTATTGTAACATTTACATTACTTAGTATAATCAATGGGATTTCTATTTTTTAAATAGGCATAATTTTAACAAAAAAAAAAAAAAAAAAACCTAAGTTTTATTGGTAAATATGAATAGCAAGTTTGAGATATAATTATAAAATAAATAATAATTACTCCATCTCCATCAAAATTAAATTCAGACACAGTATCATCAAGAATCATAGTTGTCTGGTCACTCCTTCCTTCACCAACATCACCAAGACCTCCAGGAAGCTTCCCTTTGATACCTCCATGATTAGACTGAAAATAATATTAAAAATTAAACTAGTCCACACTCATCTACAGCTACTATTTGAAGTATACCAGAGTGAATGCAAAAGAGTAGAAATTAATATTTATTGTAAAACAGATTTTCTATATTTTGTAGTTCTATAATCTATTGAATATTCGATATATTTAAAAATTATCCATAAAATAAAATAAAGTGTAATAAATATCATCACATTTGAAGGAAATAACACTTAAAAGTGCAAAATGAAATAATATCTGTGTAAGTAAATTACTTTTTAGAGTTGTCCACAATATTTAATGCAGATATATTTTTTATTTAAAAAATTTTTTACATAGATCCATTAATTTTTAAAGTACTAGAAGAGTAAACAATGTAGTTTAGATGTTTTTTGCTAGGGCTCGGTCAAGGTAGATCCAAAAAAATATAAATTTAAAGAAATGTGTGTTTTTTAAATTATCTGCCAACGTTTTGGCTTACATTGTAAGCCATATTCAGGGCTTTCATGAAGGCAAGAGGGGACGTTGTGTCACCAAGGTCCCATTTTCATGACTCTTACAATATAAGTGGAAATGTTGGCAGATAATTTAAATAATATACTTTTCTTAAAATTTGTATTTTTTTGGATCTACCTTGACCGAACCCTAACAAAAAACATCTAATAATAATATCTACGGTCAAAAAAACTATTTAAAATACAGTTTAATGTATCATATAATTTGTTAAGGCTGTTGTAACAGAAATCTGCAAGGGAAAGAGGTTAATGGAGAGAATATATATTATATTTTTAAAAAAGTTATTTAGAAAATAACCAAATTTAATACTAAAACTATTACCAAAATAAAACCAAAACTCGGCATTTCCTATAAGAGCATTACTCTGGACAAACAATGAATGTAACATCTGCTGTTAGGGATCTGCCTAAAAATATATTCTTTGTCCTAATATTTTTTTTCTAAACATGCAGAAGTAAGTTTAAGAAAACTGAATTGTAATTTTTGTTTTAGGGTATCATAAGAGAATAACTTAGTTTTAGTTATAAATTAAAGTTTTAGAAGTTCGATTTTTTTTTTAAATAAAATTTGGGTCAAATTTAAATATTATACTAGACCTATAAATGAGTGAAAGTAATTAAAGATAATTAAATTACCGGATCAAGCCATACAAGATATTCCCAGCATTGGCTGTAACTCATTTGAATACTATGGAACAATTCTTTATTTCTTATACTAGCAACAACAAACTCAACATACTGAACAGCATCCTGCACTCGTCTTTTTTTGGTGCATAAAATGAGTTTGTTAAAATTGGCATAAACAATGGTTGAGCCAAGTCTCTTAAACTCAGCAACTAACTGAAACATAAAAAACAAAAACTGAATGTAACAAAGCAATTTTTCAAACAAGCAAAATGTAAAATTATCAAAAATTTAAGTTGAGTAAAACAATTCTCCTGTATGGGGTTATAAATTCAATACTGAATTTCTTGGGTAAGTTTTTAAGCTTGAGGCATGTGAAACATTCTCTTTCACTTATAAATATTAATTTAGTTGTGGTATATTATCCCATGTAAATTTTAAACAATTAATGCGAGGGAGTAGAATAGTAATGGTTAGCATTCGTGCCCGGAAAGCAGGAGATCCAGGTTCGAGTCCAGGCTGGGATAGATAGCTTTTTATTCGATTCCCTTGGATTAATTGTTTAAAATTCTCTTTTACATTCTCAACTTTGCAAAGCCTATAAAGTCGGTTTTCAAATAATTATTAGAAACTCTTTGAGTGGAATAGAGTTTTGTAAAAAAAACTTTCCAATGGAAGATTCTTGTTTTTTCTATTAATATATATACATATTATTTTAAAATATAAAATACATTAAATAACAACATATAATTTTCATTATGAATTGCATGTTCACATTACACATTTTTATTTAGCTTCCTTCTAAGGAGAGCTGCTCTTGTCTTTCATGATTACAGATTTCAAATATAGTTCCTTCACTTTCATATTTAGGGTAATTATATATATTAAATTTAAATCTAAAATTTAAAATTTCTTGAAACTACGTAATTAATTAGTGCTATTGGCATATTACTTATTTATAAAGTAGATGGTACAATTTTAATTAGGTTATATGGTTTAAATTTAACCAGAAGATATTGAGAAGGTACTTTTTATTGGTTTGTCAACCTTTTAATTCTTCAACCTTACCAGATTCAACTAAACATCACTAACTAAAAGACAAACTCAATTTAATACATAACTTAAATTAATACACAGATAATAATTGCTGAAACAGAAACTGAATAATACAGCACCTGCATAAATAATTTTTTCATTAAGTTGTGAAGAGTTCTTCGTAAAGCAGGGTCATAAAGAAGAGCATTAGGCGAGCGAAGCCACCTGGAAGAAAAATAAAAAATTTTAAAAGAACTAAATTATAGAGAATAAATACTGATTTGAAGTTCTATAAAAATTTCAAAAGTACTCCTTTTTAGTAGTGTAGAAATATTAAGGAGAATCTTATAAATCAACTTTAAAGAAAAAAAATATATATACCAACAATATAAAATTGTATGGTACAATTGAATTTTAAGAATATTAAAAAATTTAATTTAAAAATGAAAAAATAAAAATAAAGAGCTTATTCTACAAATATTAATAGGCTCTGAAAAACAAAAATTAAAATAGTAAATTTTGGTAATTTAATTTTGAATTGAGAATTCACTATTCAAATTTTTCAATTTCATACAATGGATATCAACAAATATTTTGAGTATTCTTAAATAAAAGATCATCTTGATAAATAGTTTAAAATGAAAATTTCAGGAAAACTTTCAGTTTATTTCCATTCATAATAATATTTCTTAACAATGAAAGTGGAAAATTTTAAATATGACTTTATGTAATCCCTACATCTCATAAACAAACATCACAATAAACAATGGATTCTCAAATGCAAAAATGGACCCCAAAATATAGAAAATCTTAATTTAGACAGATCATATTTAAATCTATGGGCGAAATTGTCACTTATGGGAGATGTACATGATTAGGGGATTATAAATTGATATATAAAGAATAAGGAATTAAAAGATATAAAGTGAACAAATGATAAAATTTAGGTAAAAAATTGATAAGTAAATGTCACAACATTAGTCATAATATATTAAGAAGATTCAAATTTATCTGTTTGAAATATTCATAATTGCCCCTTAAAATCACAATTATAGAATAAATTTTCATTCATATGTTAAGACTAAAACAAAATTCACACCTATAGAAGTGGACAATTTGAAAATCTGCAAAAACATTTCTGTTAACAGAAACATCTCTCAGCCAAGCATTCACCATATATCTAAGGACCTTGAAGGCGCCACTGCAAGCTGCTGTTTCATCATAGGTAGGGAGGATAGGGGTCTGTCCAGCAACCATTTCTTCTAGTGAAACAACTGGTGCAGCATCAAAGGCAACACTTGTGCTAGTGCCTAAACAAGTAAAATAAGGCCACCTTTGAATATCCCACTAAGAGAATGCTACTTGATATTCAATAAAATGTCAAATTCAAAATAAAATACAAATTTTCGGAAATACATACCTTCAATGTCATGAACTCTGTGAGACTGAAGTAAAGTGTTCACAGCTAAACTGTCTATATCTAATTCTACACAAACTGTTGTGTAACAACCTGGATTATTTGTGATCACACTAGAACTTTCTTCAAAATCTGTTAAAAGTCTGAAAGAGAATGTGTTTATTACCTTAGTAATGTGTCTAAATTAATAAGAGAGAAAAAATTCTTGAAATAAGTGAATAAATGGATATATTATCAAATAAAAAAAAAATGTTAAATATGTTCTTGTTAAAGAGAAACCTTTATAGTTATAAAGTTAAATAAATCTATTAAGGCATATCTATATTCATAATTAAAGTTTATTAAAAAAATAATATCCACATATATTAAGAACTCTGATAGGTAATCAATTAACAAATCTCCCATTGTTATATCAGCTATAACTGGATCACCAATTGCAAAAACATTTGATTGTCAGTAAATTCCATAGTTATAATTAAATTAGTAAATTAAATATTTAAATTTTTGATACTTTCCAATAAAACCTGGATAATTCCATTATTTCAGTTATAGGCATCTTGTTTTAAAGTTTAAGCTAGTCGTTTAAAAAAATTTTCTTAATAGTCAAGTTTATCAAGTAGAAAGCTATCAAAAAAATATCACACAGTCTATCATAAATTAAATTTATAATACCAAATGTATGAAATAAGTCAAGCTGCTTACCTATTGTCATCAGCCTCTCTCCCTCCTAAATCAGGCCTGTCTCTTTCTGAACACCATAAAACAAAATTATTCTTTAAAAGTTGTCGAGCATAAAACAAATCTGAGCCAAACAAAGTAGCATCCCTAGGAATATTACCCAAAGGAACATGGAAATACCTAAGAGAAGAAAATATCAAACTGAATTTTTCTGAAACTTTATATATATATATATACTCAAAAATGTAAATAATACTGGTTTTAAACAATCAGTTCAATTATCATTAAAGTAAATCATAAAAATATTACCATTACATAACTAGGAGAAAAATACCTGCTTTGTTCAATTTGTAGTTTAAGAGCTGTATCTAAATTCAAGTAGCTTTTAATCATAAGCCTTGAGCCAACCCTTTGCCATTCGAGAGAAGAATATACTGGCTCACTATCTTGAACATAAATTGGTACTAAAGGCCATTCATTTAGCGAAGGCATTTGTGAAATCAGATGTTGTACATCTAAAATTAAGAAATATGTATATATAAACACCTAAAATGAAATTTAGATGAAAATATAAAAACANAAAAAAAAAAAAAAAAAAAAAAAAAAAAAAAAAAAACTGTTGAAAGCCTTTACAATAAGTTATTCATTATAAGACCCATTGGATAATGGAATTATTTATTCAATAGATATTTTTGGACAGTATTTAAAAAAATTGTCCATTCAAATTAATAGATCAGGAAAAGGAAAAAATAATGATGATTTCAGAGGAAATGGCCCTGTTGTTTGAACAATCTGACACTTATTTGCCTCATTGACATAGTCTATGGTAAATGGTAAGGCAATTCCAAATAGCCTTTAGTGAGAATTTTATGAACTTTTAAAGTCTGAGCTATCAAAAATGATTACGGAATAATAATAAAAAATAAACTGCATTGTGAACTAAATAATTTTTGAAATATTAATAATTTTTGTTTGACACAGAAGGCTATAACTACTAATGTCTGCTATCAGTGATAATCTATTACAATTAGGATCTTATTTCAGCCCATTTATTCATTAACCAAAGAATATAAATTATTTACTGAGTTTGTTTTCATGTTTTCAATGAACAATATAGACTATATAGTGAGTTCATGCATAGACTTGAAGTAAAATTTAAAAGAAAACACATGACACTTAAACTGTATTAGTACCTAGTATCATTCTCAATTCAGCCCTGAAGAAGCCCTCACAAGATGTGCGAAACTCGACAAAAAATAACTTTTTGACATGGTCAAGCCTAAAAGAAGACTATGAAGAATGTAATAGCACTGTTATTTTTAGCTTTTAAAAATAACCCACTAAAGAAATTTTTGAAAAACTAAAATACAAATTCCAGTAATTTATTAAATTTACAAGCCAGATAACAGGTTTGAGCTTTAATGAACATTTTATGTACGTGATAGAAAACTGTTTCAAAATGTGAAATTTACATTTTAAATAAATGACATGTTTCACAATATATGAATATATATATCTTAATATATATAAATTACGGGTCACGTTGTTTGTCCGCGATGGACTCCTAAACTACTTAACCGATTTGAACCAAATTTGTACACCTTGTGCGGTTTGGTCCAACTTGAAAGATAGGATAGCTTATATTTTAAAATATGGTCGCAATATTATTTTATAGCAAATTATTTGCCTATTATCTGTTAGCTTCAAATGATTTTAACAGATGCCGATATCAGTTAAAAGATGGCGTTGCTAATTATTTGTCTATTTGTTAGCTCCAAATGATTTTAACAGATGCCGACATCTGTTGACTGGATTGAGTAAACAATTAATAAATGGCGCTGCTATGTTTAACCTACAAACGTATTATATAAGCTACAATTTAATAGCATAACCACTACGTGTTGTTGGGACTAAAGTATAGGTTAAATTTATTTTGTAGTACACGAAATACAGTGAAATTCAATCGTTTTTACTTTTCCAATTTTTGGTATTAGCATAGACGGCTACGTGTTGCTTAGACTAAAGTGTAAATTAAATTTATATATATTGAAGATAATACAGTGAAATAATTCCTGCTTTTTTATTATTTGTGCTTCATTGTTCAAAAATATTTAATTGAAATATATACATGTAAGTATTATCCCATAGTTATAAAAGTTGATTAAAATTTGTATGAGATAATGGTACAAAGCTCCCCACGCTTTTTCAATAATTGTACAAATATTTTTTAAAATTATTTTGCACTTTTCAATTTAATGTGCTATAATAGCATATTTTTCAGCTTTTTTTTTTTTTTAATATTTGAACGTTTAAATTATTATTTTCAGTCCAATGCCACCGAAAAAATCTAACCTCAACAACGCGAGGAGCAGAGAGGCACGACGCAAACGTGTTGAAAGAGCTGATCAGTCGGCAGAACAAATCGCAACAAGAAATGCAGCTCAAAGAATCAGGACAACAGAGGGTCGTGCACAAGAATCTCAGGAACAGCGTGACGAACGTCTGCGACAGACAATTAGAAGAACAAGAGCGGCACGAGAACGAAACATAGTTACTGCACGAGTACAAGAACGACAGAGGCAGCAGACCAGCCGCTCATTAACACGTACATCATTTGTTCGTCTTGCTTTCGAATATGCACCAGATATTAACTACTCTGCGCATTCAAAAATTGCTATCGGTGCAATGGATAAAGTATGTCAATATTGTCAGGCATTGAAATTTCGGACTGAAACACCCGGCATGTGCTGCGCATCAGGAAAAGTTGTGTTGTCACCTCTACCCACTCCGCCGGAACCTTTATTATCCCTTCTTGCTGGCGATTCAGATGATTCAAAATTATTTTTGCGTAAGATACGCAAATTCAATTCTTGCTTCCAAATGACGTCATTTGGGGCAACTAAAATTTGCGATCTCGCATCCGATGGACGTAATTTTGAAACTACATTTAAAATACAAGGCCAGGTGTACCATAAAATCGGGTCATTAATGCCAATGCCTGATGATGATCCGAAATTTCTTCAAATTTATTTTATGGGCAATTGTGAAGAGCGCGTGACGACTCGGTGCCAGTATAATTTCATTGAACAAGGAGAGGAAAGAGCAATTGTGATGTTGCTGGAAAATTTTTTAGAAGATCAGAATCAACTAATTCGATTGATTAAAAGAGTTTCGCCACGATTGCAAAATGACAACTATCAAATCGTCATAAAAGCCGACGAAGTACCATTAGGTGAACATGCTGGCAGATTCAACGCTCCAACTGTTGATGAGGTTGCTGTTATTATGGTTGGTGATCCAGTTGACAACAGAGCTATAAAAATTACTCGGCGAGACAACACTGTCAGTACGATTTCGGATTTACACCGTTCATATGACGCACTACAATATCCATTAATATTTTGGCAAGGACAAAATGAATATCACCTTAACATCAAACAATGTGATCCAAATACCGGTAAATTTGACAATTAACTATTTATTTTCCTACTGTATGTACGGATTTTAATTTCGTATTGCATTTATTTTTAAATTTTTTTCAGGTGCTTATGGAAATAAGAAAGTTAGTTCAATGAACTACTACGCACACCGATTGATGGTTAGACTAAATCAGGACAACTATATTCTACGATATCGTCAGCTATTCCATCAATACATTGTTGATATGTTTGCTAAGGTTGAAAGCGAACGCTTGCGATTTATTCGATACAACCAGGCTAAATTACGATCGGAAGAATATATTCACTTACGAGATGCTGTTGCTGGGAACATCGATGGAAATTTAAATGCCAATGACATCGGCAATGCTTTCATTTTACCTTCAAGCTACATCGGCAGTCCACGGAACATGCAGGAATACATACAAGATGCGATGACTTACGTACGTTATTACGGTCGACCGGATTTGTTTATTACATTCACATGTAATCCGAATTGGAAAGAGATACAAACTTTACTATTACCAGGACAACAAGCAATTCATCGTCATGATATAACTGCGCGTGTGTTCAAACAAAAATTGAAATCCTTAAATGATTTGATTGTTAAATATTCAGTTTTTGGTATCACACGTTGTTGGCTGTATTCCATTGAGTGGCAAAAGCGAGGTTTGCCTCATGCCCACATTTTAATTTGGCTTCAAGATAAAATTCGTCCAGAAGAAATTGATCAAATAATTTCAGCCGAAATTCCAGACCCATTAATTGATCAAGAATTATTTGATATTGTTACCAAACACATGATCCATGGGCCGTGTGGTGCTTTCAACATGACGTCACCATGTATGGAAAATGGAAGATGTAAAAAAAATTTTCCAAAGCCGCATACCAATGACACTATCACGGATATTGACGGTTATCCAATGTATCGCCGCAGAAATACTGCGAATGGTGGCCACACATTCACAATGCGATTGCCGAATTATCCAAATCAAGTAGAATTTGATAATCAGTGGGTGGTACCATACTCACCATTACTTTTAAAAACTTATGAAGCTCATATCAATGTTGAGCTTTGCAGTTCTGTAAAATCAATTAAGTACATTTGTAAGTATGTAAACAAAGGCAGTGATTTGGCCATATTTGAAGTACAAAACATAAATAAAAATGACGAAATAGCACGATACCAAATGGGCAGATACATTAGCAGTAATGAAGCTATTTGGCATATTCTTAGCTTTCCCATACACGAAAGAGATCCTTCTGTCCAGCATCTAGCAATACATCTTGAAAACGGTCAACGTGTATACTTCACTGAAGAAAATGTTCTTCAACGTGCACTTGAGGCTCCAAAAACGACACTAACTGAATTTTTTACATTGTGTCAAAAATCTGATATTTTTGGCCAGTTCGCAAAGACATTGATATATGCTGATGTTCCACGTTATTTTACATGGAACAAATCCAGTAAAAAATGGGAGCCACGGAAACAAGGAAAACCACATCCTTCCATTACAGGCATATTTAAAGCTAAGACATTGGGGCGACTTTACACGGTACATCCAAAGCAACGTGAGTGCTTCTATTTACGTTTGTTATTAGTGAATGTTCCCGGACCAACGTCTTTTGAATTTCTGCGAACAGTTAATGGTCGAGTATTCAATACATACCAAGACGCATGTCGTGAACTGCAATTGCTAGAAGACGATAACCATTGGGACTTAACGCTTGCTGATGCTGCGTTGACATCAACGCCCAATAACATTCGTCAGCTGTTTGCAATTATTTTGACGACATGTTATCCATCGCAAGCACAAACTTTGTGGGAAAAATATAAAAATTGTATGACCGAGGACATATTGCATCGAATAAGACAAACAGATCAATGCCGAAACATAGATTATACGCCAGAGATGTATAATGAAGCGTTAGTGTTGATCGAGGATTTATGTGTTTTAATTTCAAATTTACCACTTCATCATTATGGTATACCGTCACCTGATCGTCCAGCCACCGACTTAGTCAACACCGATTTACAACGAGAAAAACAATATGACCATGGTAATTTAGCAACAATTATCGTGAACAGTGAGCCATTACTAACAGCAGAACAAAAAATTATTTATGATCGGATTATGCTGGCTGTTGCTGCTGAACAAGGCGGTTTTTTTTTCTTGGACGCACCAGGTGGTACCGGTAAGACATTTTTGATATCGTTGATTCTTGCCAAAGTACGGTCGCAACAGAAAATCGCATTGGCAGTTGCATCGTCAGGCATTGCGGCTACTTTGCTAGATGGTGGGCGAACGGCACATTCAACATTCAAGCTGCCATTGGACATTCATAATAAACCAAATGCAATATGTAACATAAAAAAGATTAGTGGAATAGCTGCAGTGTTGCGGAAGAGTTCAATAATAATTTGGGATGAGTGCACAATGGCTCACAAATATTCACTCGAAGCATTGCATAGAACCCTACAAGATTTAAACGGCAATAATAAACTTTTCGGTGGTGCTATCTTACTTTTGTCTGGTGATTTCCGACAGACCTTACCGGTTATACCTCGCTCTACTTTCGCAGATGAGATTAATGCATGTTTGAAACAATCATTTTTATGGCGAAGTGTTGAAACTCTTCGATTGACCATAAACATGCGCGTACGATTGCAAAATGATCCATCAGCACAAATATTCTCCGAACAATTACTAGATATTGGGAACGGTAAAATAGAAATGCAACCAAATACGCAATGCATTAAACTGCCAGACAATTTCTGCACTGTTCTTCAGGAAAAAAATGAATTGATTCAGAGTATTTTTCCGGATATACAGAATAATTACTTGAATCATGACTGGCTCAGTCATCGGGCGATTTTGGCAGCCAAAAATGTTGATGTTGACGAAATTAACTTCCAGATACAACAGTTGTTACCAGGCGATCTGATGTCTTTTAAATCAATCGATACTGTTGTTGATGAAAATGAAAGTGTAAATTTTCCAGTTGAATTTTTAAACTCACTGGATATACCTGGAATGCCACCACATAATCTGCGATTAAAGATTGGTTCCCCTATTATTCTCCTACGTAATTTGAATCCACCTCAATTATGCAACGGTACGCGTTTGGTCATCAAAAAGATCACCGGAAATATTCTTGAAGCAACCATTTTAACTGGGAAGTTTAAAGGAAAAGTGGTCCTGTTGCCACGTATTCCAATGATACCGTCAGATTCTACCATACCCTTCAAAAGGCTACAGTTTCCAATTCGTTTAGCTTTTGCCATGTCTATAAATAAATCTCAAGGCCAAACAATGTCCATTTGTGGTTTAGATTTAGAAAATCCATGTTTTTCTCATGGACAACTATATGTTGCATGTTCACGTGTAGGGAAACCGTCGAATCTATTTGTATTAGCTAAAGACAGGTTAACTATAAATATTGTGCACCGAAAAGTGCTAAATTAAGTTGAAATTAAAAGTATGTATAATTCAATATAATAAATATTGTTGATAAAGATTTAAGACTATCTGCCCTATCTACCTTATTCATAAGTTTAAGTGTCACATGTTATTTACTAATAACTTTGTAATTTCCTCATTTGTTACAAATTTTAATAACAATAATGATAAACTGTAAAATTAATTATTTGTATTGATTTTTGCTCAATATCCACTGTACAAAAATTTTAATCAATCGTGCTCAAAGTCCTAAAATATTGCATCATTGCTAGGCTAAGGCGGGACGAAGTTCGCCGGGTCAGCTAGTATATATATAAATTGTATAAATTGTAAAAGATCAAAAATAATAATAAAATGAAAAAAATAATTATTTCAGGGAAAGCAATTGAATCAGAATACTAAAATCACCATAAAAAATATTATGGAAAGTAAACACATTAAGTAATAATCAATTCTAACTGTCAATTCTATTTTGCATTGCCTTGTTGCTGCTTTGTGATATTATAGCAAAAGTGTAGAAGGCAACATACTTTAATTGACCCTTGTATATATATATGGTACACCATTTTTTAAATAAATTAAAAAATTTAACATTCAAAATAGACTCTGATTTTAAAAAATAGCTGGATAACAAAATTATGCATTACTTTGTTAACATACAAGTTGATCTAACCTAAAGTTGACTGCACTGCAATGAAGGTTGGGCCCCTCTTCTCATCTCTATAGATAAGGAGTGCTGCTTGAATTCGCCTGAGTGCTACTTTCATGTCTGTTTCAAATCTGACATCAAATGAAATATTTTCAGGAGGAAGCTCATCAGAATTTTCAATTGTTGGCACCCTTAGGAAAATTTTTAATGTCAAATTTCAATCAAGAAAGAAAATCAATCAAATATTGCAAATAATAATAAATGGAAATCATCTTACTTTGCAGATCTCTCACTTTTATAAAAAGAAGCCAAGTTTGGCATTTGGTTAGTAGTGACACTGTCCAAGACAATAACTAAAGCTCGCTTTGAAGAAGTCATAAATAATGCCAAAATACCTCTTGCACCCACAGCAGCTTTATGATAATAAAAATAGATGTGCTTTAGATTAGTCTCACTCTGAAAGAAAAAAAGAAAAAAAAAAAGAAAAAAAAAAGGAGTCAGTGGAAAAGTCTAAATACCAAAGTTGGATTATATATTTAAAAAGAGAGCCTGCCAACTTTAAAATTTTTATCAAGCCAACCATGTCTGCGCAGTTTACATAGGTTCAATTTGGTGATTAAACAGATAGAACTGTTTGGTCTCATAGAAAATGTTCTTTTTTTTTAGGACAGCCAGGGGGGGGGGGGGATAACCCCAATAAGGAGTGTTTTCTACAAGTATTTTTTCTTTTTACATTTTATGTAATATTTTTCATTAAATTGTTTCATTGATTCTCAGAAAAATAAATATTTCCTGATTCCTTACAGCAAAATTTTTCTGGAACCCCAACTTTTTATTTAGTTGACTCGATTCTCCACTCAATAAAATGTTAACTATCTTTTAGCAGGTGTATATTATGGGTGTGTGTGTGTGAAATAAGAAATATAGAAGCTAAATAACATAACATATTTCATAAATAATAAAAAATAACTCATTATTATTTTAATGCTTATTGAAAGGGTTTGTCTTTCTTTATTTCTTTTAAATAATAAAAAACAACTCATTTAAAAGAAACAAAGAAAGACTAACACTTTCAACAAGCATTAAAATAAAAAAATAAAGTTTTATCTATAAAAAAAATTTTGAATAATATATTAATAGTAAAAAATTAAGAAATAATTATATCAACAATAACACAACTATTCAAAAATCAAAAATTAAATTAAATGAAGCAAAATAAATAAATAGAATGCAATCAGTAAAATCAGAAATAGACAAGATGAAAGCAATTTTTCTAGAACAAAAAATATACTCATTTTATTTCATTAAATACAAATATATTTTCTTTAGACTGAAAAACAAACATTAATTATAAAGCTATTAATTGATTTAGAATTTCTTCTATGTCCTTAGAAAATGACAGTCACTTGAATATGATTTTTGAGTAATAATTATTGATTTGTTCAGGAAAGGATGAGTGTTCTCTGCAACAACGTAATGGAGACCCCCCCCCCCCAAGCAGACGCTTGAGGACAGAATCATTTCAGGAACCAGAGAAGCCACCAACAGTTGCTACCTCAAGAAGTAGGGTGGCCTGTTAGGGAACTCGAAGGAAGCAGCCCCACACTTAGCTTTGGTTGACCTTGGCTAAATCATGGAGGACTTCTGAGATGAAACGATTAAAACACCTGAGATTAGCAATGAAGCAATATAGTTTTCAAGATTACAAAACCGCATGGGATATCGATTTTTGCCTGGCTACATGGTACATCAGAGGATTGTGTGACTAAGAGCAAGAGTTGTTTGATGAGGAATATAGGTTGAGGATTAATTTAATAGGAATCAAAGAAACTAAGAAGAGCTGTGAATGACAACTGTCCTGATATTCAAGATGGGGAAAAAAAGGGATTGTCACCACATTAGGGAGGAATGATATGTACTTCACAGCATGAGAAGCACCCAATACCTCATTTTTGCTCGGAGACAGATTTTGGAGAAGGTTTTTGAAAAAGAAAAAGAAAATGCCTTCAACAGAGTATAAAAATAAGTCAAGTGCAAAGCATTAGAGGAGAATGACATTTATGCAGGGGTGATATAGGTCATAAAAAAGATTGTATAAATGGATGAGAAATAATGTTAGAATATATAATTGAACCTCCAGTGAATTCAAAATGTTCTTAGGGATACAACAGAAAATCATTCATAGCCTGCTTCTCTTCTTCCTGATTTTGAATAAAGTCCTAAGCAATGTACAATGAATAAAGCTAAGAATGTAACCATTCCCCTTTGGCTGCATACATCTGTGGAGAACAATTCAACATGGAAATTCTCCAGAAAGAAATGAGGGCAATTAACATAGAAATTAGTCAATGTAAAATCAAGGGAATGTATACAAAAAACCTCAGACTGTGATGTACCTAGGGGTTTATTCAATTCTATAAATAATTCTCAGAATCAGTTAAATCACTACCAGACAAAGAAGTCAGGTGCAAGCACCAAAAATACTTATTTTCTGAATATATTGCAGGTCTTTAAAAAAAAAGAAGTAAAATTTAAGACATAAAAAATTTAAATCACATAAGAAATGTAAGAGTTAGGTCTAATCTCAACCTAAAATCACTACAAACAATCATAGAGATGTCTTCAGAATAGAAATTGGAAAGATTGCCCATACAGGCCAAGGTGCAGGGTACAAAAGCCCTGAAACGACCTCGGCCACAGGACAGAGCATTATGATTGTTTGGAGTGGTTCTATATAATTTACCTCTTTCTCAGAAAAAGCCAAAACCATTAATTTCCCAATGTTTAACTATGGCTAAAATATATAGTACATATGTGTTATAGTAACATAGTTTAAACTTTCAACAGTCAGTTAGTTCTCCTAGGTGACGAATTTTCAATAAACATTGTGTTTAANTTAACTATGGCTAAAATATATAGTTTTTTCTAATTATTTTATTTTATAAAAATTTATAAGAATATAAATAAAACAACTAGAAAATTGGAAAATATATTCCAGTTGGTGGTAGCTCTTCTTTTTAAAAAATATTTTTGCAATCTATTTTTTGCCTAATAAGATCATTCAGTAGCCAGTCCTATGTCTAAATTGAATTTAATAAATTTTATTCAAGCTTTGGATTCTTTAACTAAATAAATTATAAACGTTAGTAAATAACTTCAGGGATAAATAAGTATATTTAAAGGATGATAATTTACCTTTTCAAGATAAGATTGGTTAGCTACAGTTTTAAATGTAAGATGATGGAGCATGAAAGTATTGTTTTCAGTGAGCGCCTGAGCCAGCCTGTGTGATTCATTCCGATCAACTGAGCAGACACAGCCCAATCTGAGAAGAGCCCGAAATAAGAGAGGAACTTGGGTTTCATATATACCTTCTACATCAGGAGTAGACAAGTCAGCTATTAAATCACTAGAAAAAAAAAAATGAGATGAATATTGCAAAATCTTTCACATGATATAGATCAATGAAATATCTATTTCAAAATAGCTTATTTTGAAACATCAAAATAATGAATGAATTTCAAACAAATATCTACAAGAAAGAACCATGTTATTTTCAACTAGACAATTGTGATCCAGGAAGAAAATAAGAACTCAAGACAGGAAATCTCTAGAAACACAAATACATGAAAGGCTAATCTAAAATATAAAATATGATGAGTGCAATTAAAAGATGACTACTACCACTTAACAGAAGACACATATTATTTTCTGAATTTTGTGCTTACTGAAAGCACTTAGTTTAAAATTAAAATTGCGTAAGGTAAGTTTAATTATGAACTGGACTATGTTGTCATGTACTATACATGTACATAGATGGACTATTTTAAAATAGTTTAATTAAAATCTATTAATATTAGATGTTTTTTTTTTGTTGGGGTTTGGTCAAGGTAGATCCAAAAAAATACATATTTAAAAAAAAAAGTGCATTTTTAAAAATATTATCTGCCGACGTTTCGGCTTACATTGTACGCCATCTTCAGGGCTGTTGAAATACAATGTCATGAGAATACAATAATAATTTATAATATTATAATATAGAATTGCCATAATGTAATATGATATCAAAAGTATAAGTAAAGTAAGCTATGTATGAGAATCCAACATGCAGAAAACAAACTATTAAAAATTATAATATTAATTAACCAACACATACCTATCATGAAGACGAGAGAGACGTCCTGTCCCTAAGTTCCCATTTTCATGACTTAGTGGAAAAAATATTTTATGAGAAGGACACCAAGGGTGGTGGAAGGATGGGGGGGGGGAGGTAAGAGGCAGAAGGTACACAGAGAGAGCGGCCTGTTTCAAAAGGGGAAATTAAAAGGACAAAGGAAAAAAGGAGGGGTATTATTGGGAATAAGTAACTTTTGGAACTAGAAAAAATGTTTGACAGGTTTATTTTGAAGAAGGGCTAATGGTTTGTAGAGATTTTGTAAATGTTTGAATAAGTTGAAGAAATTTGTTCTATGTCCATTCTGTAGTTAACTGGATTGTATTGTAAGTTAATGTGAACGGTTTCAGATAAAAGGCATTTGTGTTCATAGGGTTCAGTGGGAAGAATGGTAATGTTCTCGAAGTAAATTGTGTGTTTTTCATGTAAAACATGTTTTGTGAGGGCAGTTTTTATTAGTTGTTTCATTCTTATGATTATTAATTTTACGGAAAATAGGGTTTTTAGTTTGTCTAATGTAAGAACCATGGTAAATAAGTGCGGAACAAGGAATTTTATAAATAAAAAATAAAAAGTGAATTTTCATTTACCACCATTTATTTCTTTGAATTGTCTATGATATACTATTATTTGTCATTGTTAGAAAGCATTTAGGAAAACATTAATCAAAATTGTATCTGTTTTAATAATTTTTGCTCCATGGTCTATGCAAAGGCTTGCGCATTTTCTTAATTCTGATTCTGATTTGCTATCCCACAAACCCTCATCTCAATCTGCAGCTAGTAGAGGCTATTAACACCGATTACACTGAACAACAAAGTTTTTGTTTCGGGGTTGAAATTAGCTGATTTTAATGTATTTCCACGTGTTAAAACCGAAAATGACCATAAAAATTATATATTAGCTCTTGTTTTCAAGACATAGTATCATTCTATTATAAATATATT
>KZ808099.1:184773-205279 GCA_000696205.2 Oncopeltus fasciatus | reverse complement strand
GAGTACTTAGAATATTATATATAAATTGTATATACCCCCCTATAATTTTTTCCAACATTTTAACATTCTTCACCGAATTCCCTGTTTTGCTGACAATTGGTAGGCTAATTAAACAGGACAAACCAAAAATCACTTAGTATCATCCATAAACCAACATGTAGGAATATAAAATATTCTGACAAAAATTCCTCCAACCCATTCAATCATGCACCAATTCTATCAAGTTTCCCAGCTCTCCTCTTAACCTAGCCTAGAAGAACTATTACAATTTATAAAATAACTAAAAAGAAGAGAGAATATAATTGAGGAAACAGGTTAAATGACAGCTCTCTTTATGTATAAATGAATGATTGGTTACAGCAAAGGTAACAATTTTATTACGTGGAAAGTTGAAAAAAGAGATACTTAAGCATAAGAAGCTATCATAAATCCTTTATTTTAGTGGGGACGACTAATGTCTCTTTGTTTGAAAGTTCATATGTTGAGTGCAATTTTCACCATCTCATTGAAAATCATTCTTCTATTTTCGGGACCAATATCTGAAAACCTGCTGTGTTTGAGAGACTCTGCTGGGTTGGTTGAATATCAATGTTCATAAGCAAAAAACAGAAGGCAGCACAAACTTTTACCTCCTAGAATACGAGGATTCTAGCTCAAAAGGAATTTCTGTTGTTTTGATTGCTGCTCTATTATACCAGCCAAGAAGCAGGGAAAGGGAGATGTAACATAACACAGCCAACACATCATAACCACAAATTCAGATGTTTTACAATAGTATCAATAATCTGTATTTATAGCAGGTTTCTTATGCTACTGGAACAGAAAAAAAAATATCCAAACAGAAAGTTTTAGCTGAGAGCCTATTCTACCAACTTCTGATTTTGGAACAAGTATTCAGATACTTTTTATTTTTTTAGTGCACTGTATTAAAGTAATTTCATTTTATTTTTAACATATTTCAATTTACTTATTTCCATATTCAAGTTCAGTATGATTAGTTCAAAGTAAATAGTGCAAATTAGTATATTATACACATTTAATGGCACTAAAAATAAATATATTGAATCAGATTTCTCGAGAATATGATTTATATAACTATTCTTCTTGAAAACTCTTGAAGAGAAGAATTTTTACACTCTTGGAGAGAAGAATTTTCAGAAATATTCACACTAAAATTGTTCACTTTTCTCAGACTTATTTTTAATTAATTATGTATAATTTTCTTATGAATGGCACATTTTAATTTAAAACCTTGATCTTGCTCTACTGTCTTCAGATTTATGTATAACATTTGTTAAATTAGGATTTATTTATAAATTATTTCTTCTTCATTTATTAAATTAAATTTTAATTATGTTTTAATCATATTTAATTGTGTGTGTGTGTGTGAGTGTGTTATAGTGTTCATACAAGAATCTTACTTGCTATGTTCTTCATATATTTCTTCTGGAACAGTATACTCATATAGAAAAAACACTGGTCGGGAACGAGGGAGCAAACGATTGCATTTCTTAAATAGAGAATCAGGTGATTCTTCTTTTATAGTTCTATGATTTACATAGAATATTCTAGGAACCATCAACCTCACTTGGTGCAGATCATTCCCAACAATGACCCAAGCTCTCATCACACCAGGAGAGTTTGTCTCTGAAATCTGGAACAAGAAATAAAATTCCCAGCATGTAAACTCATAAGATGATTTTAGTTGGGGTTCGGTCAAGGTAGATCCAAAAAAAAAAAAAATACACCTTTTTTTAAATTTGTATTTTTTTTTTGTGGATCTACCTTGACCGAACCCCAACTAAAATCATCTAATAATAATATCTATGGTCAAATAAACTCTCCTTTTGTAAACTCATAAGATTTAATAAAGCTGTGATATTACAATACAATGATATGCTCCTATTAAACTCTATAAAATTTTTTGTAACCTTGATAAATACCAATTATTAAATAAGAAATTGTTTAAACAGAGAAATTTTCTAAACAAAAATAAATGAGCTCAAATTAGTTTGTTGAGATAAATTCTAGGCATTATCATAGTACTAGAAGATTAAGCATTGAATGAAATTCAAAAATATCCAGGCCCTTGATTACTACGATGCACTAGGATCTTAGGTTAATTGCAGTGGAAAAAATCTAATTTATTCTTACATAACTCAAGTTATAATTTTACAATATTAAACAATTTTTTATTTTAATAATTCTTGGAGACACTATGCTTTCATAAATAACAACTTTGTAAGTAAATGAGGTTGGAATTGCCCACCAGTTTTTTTACATTCAATTATATTAATATTCCAAACTAAAAGTTTATAATTGTAGAAAAGTAATCTAGGAAATTTGATCTGGTAGTCAAAATAAATTTATTTAATTTTTAAAAAATCTGTAATTGTTGAATGTAATTGTCTAGGTCCCAAAATACATAAATAATAAAATCAAATAAATATCAAGACATGTGAAATGGATAAGTTACAACAGATACCTATGTAATTCAGTCAAGAACTACGTACTTGCAAAATCTGCCAGGGTGTATTCAATAGAGATTTCTGAGCTTTCTTTAAAAAACCTCCAAGAGTGTTACTTGAAAATAATGTACGTGAAGTTTTTTCTGAATGCTTCGTAACACACAATTTTTTGGGGCCTTCATCACGAAGTTTTGTCTCTCGTTGCCAAGCCCATTTCTTTTTCTGAAAAGCTAACCAAGCTGATCTCTCTTCCTAAAATTTTAAGAGACATTAAAAAAGTTGCATAAAAAATTATAAAACTGGGAGAATTTTGTATTTAGAGCATAATAATACATTTTAATATCTGTAGGACTTGATGACAAGTATAGATGACATTTAGATAAACCTTTCCAAGAGAAATAACTAAAGCATTTTGAGTACTTAGATTTCCCCAATGCAGGGGCAAAATTGTGTATCTGCCAAATCACAGGAGTGAGGGAGTTGAATAAATGATTGAATGAATATTCTTAATTTCATAACTAGTTAAACATTAAAAATGAAAAAAAAAAAAAAAAATACTTCAACTCTAAATCTACTATTCAAATGTTTCAAATACATACCAATCAAAATAATACTTGGTTTGATAGAATAAAATTAATATTTTTGTAATACCTTTGTTTTACCAAAAGGAGGTGGTGATCCTAAAGCTTCCCTCCAGGTTTTGTGAATCACTTTCTCAGGTGAAGTACTTCGTTTCCGTTTATTAGTATGTGCTGTAGGCACTTTGTTTTTGGCAGACTTCATGATTTGCAAATCTTCTATGTCTGGAATTCTTCTTTCATTTTTATTCTCACAGTCATTTTCAGTATCCTAAAAATATATATTACTAATGATCTTAATATGGGTACAATTATATGCAAGTTCATCATTCACTTAGGAATTAATATATTTTTTTTTAATATTGGTTAAATCAAAAGAACTATCTGTAACAATAAAAATTAAAAACAACCTCCTGAAAAGACTGTTTAGGTATAACAGAAAACAATTCACTTATTTTCCTTTGCTTCAGGACATCTGTTTTCTCAAGCATTTTTTTATGAAGCCAATCTGGATGACGAACTCTGGGAACAGGATTTGATATCTGAAATAAGAGATGTGGAGTTGAGTTAATACTCAATAATTAACAATAAGGTTAATAACCTAGCATTTAATAATAAGGTTAATAATTTTTTGAACAAAGGGCAGACAAATATTGAAAACTAATAAACAAAATCATTTACAAAAATATTAACTTTCAAAAGCATTAACTGATTCATTAATTATCTGTGTTATCTGTTAATAATTTCAATTCACAGTAATTTAAAAAAAAAAGTTTTTTTTAAAACCAAAGGCACGCCACAGGGCCCAAGAATATGGAAACCCATGGCAGACAAGCCAGTATGTTTAATCGAGGCACATAACAAACCAGCGGTTGAGTATGTTGACGACCTTCAGGCGACAACCAGAGGCAACTCCAGGTGAGAGGTTCTGGCTCAGGCAACCAAAATAGTTGAAATAGTCGAAAACTGGCAAAAACCATCAAACTACCAATAAACAATGATCAAAAAACGATAAAGAGAGATCTCCCATGAGGTCCTAAACGTGATTTGCGGTATTCCACCGATTGATCTGGCCTATCAAGCTCAGATGGAGGTAAACCTCATGAAGTGGAACCACCCAATACCTAAATTTACGCACGAGATCATTACCTGAACAGCCGGGGAATCTGATAATCATGACTGGGATAAGCAGAAGGAAGAAATTGGAAAAGCTGCTACCAACACGTGAAACAGAATGCAGGATTTGTGAGAAAGCATCCACCAAAGGAAGTATCACCTGCCAATTCTTCCTCACAATACAAAAAGGTTAGAGGCCATATGGATATCCCCCGAGCATTGGATGAACCAAATACTTTCTGGGAAATGGGTGCTTCAATAGCAAACTTTATTACTTCAAAAGAAGAGAAGTGTGGCGAGGTCCCAGAGGATGTTCCCCCTTATAAGATTAGAATGCAACAAATATGCAAAAATCAGAATCAAGCTAATAAGGAAGGCAGGTGAATTCCCACCAACCTTAGACTCCAATGATGAAAGTAATTATCAGGCATTCAAAGATTTTGTAGCAAGTCGAAGAAAAATCAGAGGTAGCTTCTGAACACTTTAAAATAATGGAACTAAAATAAGGTACAGAGCCCTGAAATAAATAATTTGACTCACTCAAGGATTTACAGAAATATATACAAATTACACTTCTGTCAAATTATGACAATGGCCCAAAAAGAGCCAACTAAAAAAAGTTCAGTTTCTCATTTTGATTGAGAAAGAAAAATCTTCTTTTCAAGAGAAAGAAAAACTTTAACCTGAAGACAGTTGTATTTCTTGGAGACATTTCTTTGGAACTCCTCAAGTCTTCGGCCACACATTGTGCAAGTTCTTAGTCCTTGTAGGTGGTCTGCTTGATCTTTCTGCATTGTCTTTTCCATCCAGATAATGTTTTTGAGTTCATAAGTCCCTTTCCTTGTTGGTTAAATTCTGGTCCACCATTGATTGGAAACATTGTCATGACTCCTTTGAGCGAGGCAAATCATTTGAAATAGACTATCTTGGGTTAACTAATGGACCGCACGATTTTATGATGATTATTATTATTATTTACATAAGAACCTTCTCATGAACTATAGAGACTACAAAGCCTTTCAGAATTGAGCAAAAATACCAAGTCTCCAGGCTTGAAGCTTCCTTTTTCTGCATTGAAATCATAGCATTCCTTCATTTTGCCTCTAGCCTCAAGGATGTTGGTTCGAACATTTTCATAAATGTTGTCCATTTGTAAATATTTTATTTGGTTGTGGTATTTTATCCCACGTAAATTTTAAACAATTAATGAGAGGGAATGGAATATAAAAAACTATCTGTCCCAGCCAGGAATCGAACTTGGATCTCCTGCTATCCGCGCCGGATTCATTAATTGTTGTCTATTTGTGTTTGCAGATTGGTGACATAGTATTCCCAAGTCAGGCTTTTTCTCAGGCTTGAATCCAAAATTTAAATCACAAGGTAGATGAAGCTCCTAACTGAAAAACAAATTGGCAGAAGTTATAGTAGTTGTCTCATTGCAGAACTGTAGTAAGCAAGCAAGAATAAGTATAGTTACTGGTTCCAATCTTGTAGATATTTGGAAAAACCTTCAACAAATTTAGGCCAATACTTCTATTCATGAGTACCAACCCATGTGATTGTGTGTGATTTGCTGTAGTTTACGTTTTTTGAAACAGTAGACCCAAATTTTCTGATTTTTAGGAGGTATGCTTCTACTATTGTAGTTGGTGTCTACAAAAATATATAGGTTGCCTTCATTCGTCTGAGGGATAGGTGCTGCTTTATCAATAGCTATCAATTCACATGGGACCCATTACATTTAGAAATAGAAATTGTACTTGAAGCCTTCTTTATTATCATGGGGCTACTGAAAGTTGCTCATCAACATTCATTAAATCCCTGACGTCTGGCAGGCAGTTAAAGAGTTTTACTATAATTCTGCAGAACCTGAACAATACTATCACTAGATAGTATTACCCTTAATGATTGAAAAGTTTGTGCTAGATTGACATATAATTTGAAATATTGTATATAAACACATACAAGGCAATGAATAGATCAATAAATATAATTAAATAACAATTAAGAAATTAAGTTGTTAACAAACCCCCTGCATTGCAGCTGGAATAGTGATAATTTTTTGAATTGCTCCACCCAACCTTTCAATATAATAATCCCAATCCAAAACATGCCTGATGTCTATATCCATCAATGATGTGTCCTTAAGCCACTTCCTCAAATAATGTCTTTTTACCGATTCTTCAGCTTGAAATATAGCTAAGGGAATAGCTCTGCAAATAAAAATTAAAAGTAAAACAGTTCAGAAACCAAAAATCAAAATACAATTAAAATCTATTATTAATAAAATACATTTTGTGTGTGCGTGCGCGCGTGTGTGTGTGTGTGTGTGAAGAGACAGAAATGATTTGTGTTAAAAAAGGGAATAACATAACTAGCAATAGTAATCCTTGGTTTAACAATACGCTTGTTCTAGTGAAAAGGGAAAGAAGAAAACTTAAAACCAATAGACTCCAACAAAGTTCAGCTCTTCTCATAGAACTATCACCAGAGTTCAGGCACGCAATTTTCACCAACTATTTCAAAATCAGATTCGGAAATAACCTCAGGAGAATTCAATGCAAGTTAGAGCTATAAAAATAATTAGGCAGCAGGAAGAGATTCAGTACCTTATGAATGTTATAGAATGATGGACTGAAATCGGACCTCACATTTCCTAGACTTATTGAACAAGGTTTGGGTGGAAAAGGAAAAACCTGCATATTGGACTAAATCAAAAATGAAAATGATTCCAAAAAAGGTGACAGAGCAGGCAATTTGAATTTTTAATTGCATCACTAAAAGTAAAGAAATTATTCCAGACCTACTAATGAGCTTCTGGGAAGGTGGAGGAATTTGCTCTTATGTATGGAAATGACTTGATCATTGTCAAGTATTCCTGGATAGTCCACAAAGAAAGCTGCATATACTAAAGGAATAATGCAAGTTAAATAAACTAGTGGTAAATACTAAAAAAGAGTATTTCCATTCTAAAAAGGAGGTCCCTAAAATAACATTAGAAAGCTCAAATTTGGCAAAAAGACTATAGATCAATCCAATTCCTTCTGCTGTCTTGGAGTTCCAGTAACTTCATCTCACAAGGTTATATAGATGGCAGAATCGTTTTTCTCAATAATATAAATAAAGCAATAATATCAATGGGAATTGTCCAATAATTATTAGAGTGAACAAAGTGTGATAGCTGGGAAGTCAGGTTTAAGATATTTGACTTTTTATCTGAGAGTATATTGTTCTATTATTTGAAATTAGGGTTTTTTATTACACTTATATCCCAGAAAGAGTGGAATTAACATTTGTTGAATTAACCCAAACAGTTATGTAAGGTTAGGAACTGGACATGTTTATATTCAATTCAATTGGTTTGGTGGTTAAAAATCATTAAAGTGCACCAAAGTGAATTACTACGATTATGTTTTACACGCTTGGTTGAACTATGTGATTGCCAGACCATCTCTTACAACTAGGCTCAGCACATATGCAAGTATTTTCGTGTAATTAGACAAGACAACTTCGGCCGAATACCGACACTGATGTACTTGAAGTAAATAAGGACAATCTTCTTTTACCTTAAAAACCACCTAATCAGTCTTGATATAGAAAACATGACTAAATCAAGTTTTAGTAATTATTACAGACATTTAAGCTCACTCAATTTTATGGAAGACATCATGTGTAATATAAACATCAATAAAATCAGACTAATGGTGCCAGATTAGCTGGTAAAAAGTTTAACAAGATTTATTATACGACCAAAAGTCAACATGAAAAAATAAAGTGGAGAATGTATTTTTTTTTTTTAAAGTAATAAGCTTACATAAAATGTTAATTTATCTCCTTCAAAATGTTATCCTTGAATAATTATACACTTGTACTAACATTGAATCCATGTCAGGAATATTTTTTTGAAGGTTTCTTTCAGGTGCAATTTCAGGAATGGTCAAAACATTTTATTTTTTGCAAGCTTTTTATTCTTGGGGAGAGAAAAAAGTCACATGGTGCGAAATCAGTAAAACAGAAGACAGATAGGAACATTTTTCTGGCCAAAAACTTGCAAATCAAAAGTAATGTGCGGTATGGTGCATTGTTGTGATGTAGAATGAAACCGTCCCATTATCTAGTCTTTTTTCACAAATCTTTCACTAACATTTAGGTACCCTTTGTAAAATTCCGAGTTACAATT
Organism: Oncopeltus fasciatus; assembly: GCA_000696205.2. Lineage (NCBI taxonomy): Eukaryota > Metazoa > Arthropoda > Insecta > Hemiptera > Lygaeidae > Oncopeltus > Oncopeltus fasciatus. The sequence continues at coordinate 196,937 of KZ808099.1, read as the reverse complement.
TGTTCTAATGGATGAACTTTGATTGCACTATACCCACTAGAAAAAAAAACAAAAACAATGCCCTAGACTTTAATGTTTAACTTTGGCTGATGTGGCTTCTTAAAATTAGGGAAGTTAATAATTTTCCATTGGGAACCTAGAATTTTTATCGGAGAGACCTAACCTTCATTTCCAGTTAAAGTGGTTTCCGAATCTTGAAAACTTACTTATTGTCGGAAATTCATGATTTGCAACAAAGAAAGCAAACACGAACTCACTCTAGTGGCTTAGAACCTGATTGTCTCCACACTCTGGGCTGTCTGACATACTACATTAATGTTGTGTAAGAGCTACAGCTAAACAAATTAATTCACTATATTTATTTTAATCACACGCACACACAGACACAAATACACATGCACCACACACTCGCACAAGCAAAACCCCCCAATTATTGGGAAATAAAAAAAATTATTAATAAATCAGTCATAAACTAAACCTTTCAGTTACTGGTGATCCTTCAGGTTTACGTGATATTATGTATTTACAAGATAATCCAGCATCTTTGACCATTTGGTCTCCCAGAAACTCAGCCAGCCGCTTCGCAGTGCTGATAGACGTGGACTTCTGAGCACCATAATCATCTAATTTTCGACTCATTGATCTATTTTCCGAAATTAGCTCAAACAGCTCAGAATCTGGCATATTACAAGCCTAAAAGTAAAATTGAATATCTCATGAAGCTATTTAAAAAAGTTTTAGCCTGAGCAGGAATGGAAGTTCTTCCCCAGCTTAAATAAAATTATATTTTAAATAATTCAGTAGTGCAAGAACTAAGTTTATATCCAGTGGTATATTCTCAGAAGAAGATTATAGATGGGAAGGAAGGTTTGGCTAGGAGGTTATGATGGGTCCACTCTATATAGCAGTATGTCTTTGCTATTGCACACTTACAAATACAGTGCTTTAAAGCTTATGATGAATTGTTTATCCCTGGAGTCATGTGACAAGGAGGATAATTACTGTAGTTTTGTAAATGAAATAGATCAAAACAAAATACAAATTTTATTAACATGAATTCTACCAGATTTGTTGTCCAGCATGTTATGTAATAATCTAACTTAAGAATATTTTCATCGAGGCAACTTTGAAATATTCATAACAGATGAAAATGCATTGAAAATTCTTCTCAGATTTTTTTGACTACTAGTAACAAGTATTTGTTTTTTAATTGTGATGAGATTAGAAATTTATTTTAAAAAGAAATTATTGAGAATGGTAGAGTAAATATTTTATGTCTGGACTTGGATCTAGAAATTTATGAAGTGCAGAACAATGCATGTTATGGTTAGAATGAGCAAGTAAGTGTTACATAATTCTGCTGTTCCCAATAAATTATTGACCAGAAGTACAATTTGAGAGACACATAATAAATCAGTAAATTTACTTTAAAATTAAATTGAATACATAACTGCATGAGTTAACTAGGATTTAATTGAATTAAGAAGAAACCATTTAACTTTAGGAAAACATCCATTAAGCACCATTCAAAATACTATAATAAAAACTAAATTATTAGAATATTTAGCAAATAATAGTTACAAAAACAATATCCATAATAATACATTGATGTATAATTATCAATAATAAATATATTTTTTATATTTTTTTAAAAACTTACCTTACTGTATAGAACATCAAGCCAGTAATTTGCTACTTTAGCAACAGATTCATAGCATTTCTCCAAATTGTCTCCTTTTAGAAAGGCTTCAAACACAGATGATTGAAATATTTTGATTAACTGAAGTTCTCCACGACGCTTCACTTCAAATCTTCACAAACAATAAAAAATAACAATATAAAATTTAAAAACTTTTCCAGCTTGTTTTATGAAACAGTGAAAGATTATTACCCCTTAAGTTCAGCCAATGACCCATCAAAATTAAAAACAGCATATCGTTTTTTCAGTCTTTTACCCTCTTCTTTAGAAGCAGGCAATACCATTGCCTTGTATGGTCCATCAACTTCAAAAAATATTGAGTTCTCGCTACGAATTTCATAAATAATATTTTGCTTATCAACTAGCTCATGATAAACATGATTAGTAAAGTATTCCTGAAAACAAGTAGACACTTAAAATTATTATTTTTAAAAATAACAAAGGAAGAAGGAACAAAAGGGGGAGCAATTCTAAAAGTCCTAGCAGTTTTATTTTCCATCTAATATGAATTCCACTTTAATATAATGACATTATACTTTGAATTATTCACAAAAGATTGATCATATCACATATAGTTGCTTAATCCTAGAAACATTTAAAAATGAATAAATGAATATTACTGTAATATAAGTATCATAGCAAGGTAATAATAATTACCTTGTTTTATTATTTATACTACAGTAATATTCATTTATAAAAGCTGTTTCTTATATTAATATTATTAATAACAATACTGTCAAAAACTCATTAATTAAACTATTTTTCTAAAACTTTTATTTATATTTATTCTGTTAAATAAAAACACTTTTTAATTTTATTACAATGAAGAACAAAGAACAAAATAAAAATAGCATTCAATAAAAGTCGCATAAGAAGAGAAGGTGACCAATGGCACCACTCTCAATATTGAATATGAACTAAGTCACTATAAGAACTAACTCATTATGATCACAAGGGAAATTCATTGAGAAGATGAAGGTACTCATGAGAGACCAAGGTGCCTAGATAACCACCATGCTGGGGGGCATAATGAAGAAGGAAAAGATTATTAGCCCTTTACACTGTTAAGCATTTACAAAAAGAAATGAGAACAGATTAATTTTAAGTAATATTTGTTTATTAAACTTTAGTACAGCTATAAGTTGAATAAGATTTATTATTTAAAATACAATATTTCTATAAACATCCTCTCGGCAGACTATTCTATCTAAATTTATACCTCATGATTCTATAAAATTTAAAAAAAGAGAGAGAAAATGAGCTGTATTATATACTTATTGATTGTAATAAACTCATAAAGATTTTTGAATCATATATTCCTCCTCACTAATGAAGTTATGTGCATTATTTATATACTCTCTTATATATACAAGAAAAACACATAAAATACCTGATATGATAGCTATATAAAAATCATCATATTAACAAAACATTAAAAACACAGATACAATTTACAAAATTGAATCAAAGAACAGAGGAAACATAGCTGTACTAAAGTTTAATAAACAAATATTACTCAAAATTAATCTGTTCTCATTTCTTTTTGAAAATTCTTAACAGTGTAAAGGGCTAATAATCTTTTCCTTCCTCATTCCTCAGCATGGTGCTGTTATCTAGGCACCTTGGTCTCTCATGAGTACCTTCATCTTCCCAATGAATTTCCCTTGTGATCATCCTAGTCTGGAATTGAGGTCTTAATAACAAAAAATAATATTCAATTAGAATCTAAAATTTTTTTTTAAAGTATGTAATAGTAGTGTTCATACCTGTAAATGAGGACCTTAATTTAGAATTAATTAGCACGGTCTAAAAATTTTAACACCGACATTTAAAATAATTCACTTCTCTTTATGTTTACATAGAAAACTATTATTAATCACTTGGTTGGTTGGAGGTTCCTTGGTCGTCGAGTATTATGCTAGAGAAATTAGTCAGGGTTTCTACATTACAACATAATTCAATAACTTACCTTCACCATTGAATTAAGGACTGCATTTGGATATGAGATAACTACTTTAGATTTCCCAGGCTTATTTGTGGTGATGGTGAAGTTCTCAGGAAATGAGGCTGGGAGCACACACCAGATTCCATCAGTATCCAATTCAAGTGGCCGGCCAACTTGCTCTATTATTTCCCTAGCTTTTGTGATTATATGTGCCCCTGTGTAGCAGACAATACCAGCCATTTCCATGCTGTGCCACCTTGCCCTGTAAATCATAAATAATTTACATATATAATGTATTACATACAAGTAATGAATTCCTTAATTACTTTGATAACAACTAAACTATAGTAGACTTTTATATTAATTAAAACTAACTGAAACACTATTGATAAATAGTGGATATTAGATGCATTTTGGGAATAAAAATGCACTGAAATACATTAATAATCACACAGATAAAATCCTCATTATATCTAAGCCTTTAATTAATAAATAAGAACAATCAGAAATATAAAGGAAGTCATTCCTCACCACAAATAGACAAAAATAATTCAGGAATATATTGAATTGGTATACTCTTGAATAACAAAACGTCTTTTACTATTAATATTAAAGATCATAAAACCAAGTTTGAGTTGATAATTTACATACTTTTATCAATAGTACATTCATGACATGCTCCCAAGTATAATGTAATTTCACTCTGAAGCCATATCGCAGAGAAATATTGACATTTATAGAAATGAATAAAACATATGTTAGCACAAATAATAACAAAATCAATATCATAAATTTTAAATATACCTATTTATTTATTTATTTAAAACTGCATTTATTTATTACAATGCATCATATTAATATTTTTTAATATTTTATTATGAGAGATCCTTCAGAGCTTTTCCTAATCTTATTAATACACAAATACAATATAACTACAATTTTTTTTTTTAAGTTGGTTTAAAAAATTTAGATAAAGAAAACATTGTATTCAATCCAAATATCTTATAAATTTTAAAGCTGATATGGTGAAAACAATTCATATTAAAATTTTGAAGAGGAAATAATTTTTCATAAAGCATAGTATAAGTGAAATTTTATACTTTTTTATAGAGAAAATATCATTTTATGATATTTGTAACTTGAGAAATTAATGAAACAATTTTGCACTGAGGTAAAACTTAAAAAATATTTTTTATATTACAAGCAAGAGATAATAACTGAAGTTAGTTTAATACTTAAATACAAATTCAACATTTAAATATATATCCATTACTCAAATTCATAAGTTTCAATGACTCAAAACACAACATTGGTATTAAATATTTAAGTAAGTTACTCAAAGAACTATATAAAAAAATGTTTTTAGTTATTCTACATATTAAAAAATTGATATTAATTTTTGTAAAAAATATATTTTTCACAAATTAACATATAAGCATCATAATTATTAGATGATTTAAGTTGGGGTTCGGTCAAGGTGGAAAAAAATACATTTTTTTTTTTTAAATTTGTATTTTTTTAGATCCACCTTGACGGAACCCCAACATAAATCATCTAATAATAATATCTATGGTCAAAAAAACTCTCCATTGGAACATATAAGCATCATAGTTTTAGGAAGCCTTGACATGAATATTGAACATATGCAATTTAATTTTTCACATTTGAAAATATTTTAAACTTTGTCAAATCAAGTAAAAGCAATGTAAATAAATAAAACAATGCATATTTATAGCAAAACACCATGTAGCTGTTTTGAAGAAAATCGTAAATGGAATCAGAATTTATAATAGAGCATTATAATATTTTTAATACAATAATATTAGAGCAAAATTTAATTTACATAGAATTTCTAAGATTTTATTCCGTAATACTTTTCTATTAGCAAAAGTAAAAATATTTGTTAAAAAAAAAAAAATAATAATAATGTACATCCCATGTCTTATGAATTAAAAATACAAGTGAACCTAGCAGAAAAAATTGCCACATCAATTTTTAATGTTATTACAAGTCTAATGGGCATCACTTAGAAAACAAAAGTTAATTTAGAAAGTTGACTATTTTACTTTCAGTCTAATTTCATCTAAAAATCTAAGAATAGTGATTAACTCTTTTTTTTTTTAATCTAGCAGAAGTACTGAGCAACAGTAAATAAGATGATAATTTTCATGAGTTCTGACCAAAACACAACTAAATTTGTCCATTTTCCTTCCAGAAAATGGACAAATTTAGTTGTGTGTTACCTCAACCTTGGAGATATAGTTGTAGCCTTGGCTACAACTATATCTCCAAGGGAATCTCCATTTCTGTAAGAATAACAGCTTTTGGCACGCTCTCTAGTCATCTGTCAGATATACTTTACTATAATTAAACATAATTCAGCAGCTGACCTCAAAACAAAAAAATAGGTCTGCAAGAAAGAATGCAAGAATAATATAGCTGCCATCAGGATGCCACCATTTTTTTTATTTTATTAAATAAAAATGAATACGATACTAGAGATCGATTTCCACAAATAAACAAAATTATTTTTCTTAAGTACATGAAAGTATAACAAATTTACATTTATTTTCTATAGAATAGGCACTAGGGAAAACACATTATTTACAAAAAGTACCATATTATAATACAGGGCAACATTCAAATCCATTTGGTTTTTTGGTAAATTCTTTAATAAACAATATCTAAAAATTAAAAAAAAAAACAACACAACCAAGACAAATCTATTATGGCATGAGTACAGTAGAGACATAACAACTTTACAAAGTAAAAAAAAGTAACTTACCCTCTCCTCATAACATAACCATAAAATGAATTCAGAATGCATTTGTGTGCAAGCTGCAAAGAATCATATAAAACCTCTCTGTTTTTGGCCGATTTTATTTCACCTGCATCCCCTTTAGCTATAGCATCGGTAACTTGCTTCTTTGCAACCTGAAAGTATATTGAAACCCATAAGTATTCAGTTTAGCTATTAAATAACAAATTTTCTAAAACTAATTAAGTCCATAAAGTATAACCCTTGGTAATGAAGTTGATAATTATTAGTACTTAAAATTTCTATGTCCTGTAATTCCACACACTTATTGGTATATTATTATATATTTTATCAATAGATAAACCTGTAATCAGTTTTATTGTTCTAAACTGAATATTATGTCTCATGCATTGAAAAAAAAAAAATTCATTTTCACTTGACATTTCAGACCACACTCCTATTCATCCGGTTTTGCACAATAATGAACTCAGCCTTTCACTTTACATTTAAAATAGATAAGACAAATTTCATTAAGCCAAACATATAATTTCAGCTTTTATAATATATGGTTATATATATATATATATATATATATATATATATATACATATATGATTAATATATAGTATATTATTTTGTTTAAGCTTATAATTTCTTAAATAGTTGGAGATTCGTTGGCCGTTGAGTAGTAGGCTGGAGAAATAAGTCAAGGTTTCGGCCAGGATCAGAAAAATGAAATACTCCAAAATTGTTGGGTAAGTATTTTATTATTGCTCACATTTCGACTTAATTTGTAAGTCATCATCAGGGCTGAAGTACAACACTCATGATAGCGATGTTTGGAGAGATCTCTGAGGGAGATTTATGGTCACATTTCCGCTGTTTGCTTTTTGGAATATAATGCACGATTCTCTTTTGAAAATTGAATTTCCAACTAATTGTGAAGCATAGTGTATGCAGATGATTACTTATTAATGATGCTCATGTCAGATTCATATGAGATTGAGTTGCAAACAAATAAGACATTGGATTCACTTGGGGCTTGGCCAAGATTCTATAAAGTTAAATTTAGTATTAAGAAAAACAAAGTCTTTAGTACTAACCAAGGAAAAGTGAGCTTAAAAAAAGTTATTCTTGAAGGGCAAAAACTGGAGAGGTTAGAGAACTAAAATTTCTAGAATAAGCTTTCTACAATAAGTTTACATGGGATTCCCACACAAAGGCAGTTACAGAAGATACAAGATGGCTGGTACTTGCATTGTCCAGATCAACGAAAGGGAGTTGGGGTATTGCAACATGCTCTACGCATCCTATACGAGGGTACAGTCTTGTCAATTCTTAAGAGGCTCCAGCCTGGGTGGATGATATTGACAAGAAGGTCAATGTATTGAAACTGAGAAGGTTACAGCAATTGATGGCTTTAAGAATAATAATACTATACCGTTCACGGCCACCTATTTAATAGTAAATATAGTCCCCATTGAAATACAAACATGGGAAATCCCAAAGTTATTTCAAGCAGTTAACATACCTGAAGATATAGTTCTGGATAAGCCCATTAACTACAAAGAGTGGATGCATCCTTCAAGAAGAAAAATAATAAAGGTAATTGAAATCTGTTTCCCAACAGAGCATTTCCTTCTTCACTGATGGCAGCAAGAATGGGGAAAATAAACATTGTTGTTTATGAAGTTAATGTTAATAGGTGATTGATATTATTCAAGGATTCCATGTCACTGGACTCCTTCAATAACATAAATAACCATGGCTATCTAACGGAAAAGATAAGGAGGATGATTAACGATCTTGATAAATTCAACATGGAGATAAAATTTTGTTGGGTGAAAGCTCACCAAGGAGTGGTTGGAAATGAAGAGGCTGACCACTGATCTAAGGAGGCATCACTGGAAGAAGGCATGGTGGTTAGCTTAAGCAGGTATCCTAAATCGTTTTAAAAGGAATGTTTGCAGAAATGGGAAGTACTTTGGAAAAATTACTAATGCTCACGATGGCCACATGTATTGCTTTAGTGAGATTTCTAAAAATAAGGCCAATTTTCTAAAATCTAATGTATCCAGAAAATCTTGCTCAAAATTTGTAAAATCTAAGTAAGAACGGACTAAATAATCATTTTAACAAAATAAGTTATAAAGATAACTATTTTTAAAATAGGAAAAATATACATAAAAAAAATACTAGATCATTACATACTTTTGAAAGACCTTTATATTCATATCTCCTGTCTCGAAAAGCTCTTACAGTGTCAACATAAAAAGAATTTTCTTTTTGACAAATAGTAGTGGTTCTCTCTTCAAGCCTCATAATTTTGGTTTTCTTATATGCTTTTCTACAATAATCTGTAAGGCGCTTCTTTTCAGCTGCAGCTTGATCCTCTTTCGAGAGCTGATGGAAAGCCCTTGGAGGTCCACCTGGAAATGCAGCTGGGAATTTTTCCATCTCCAGTTGTTGTCTAATTCTATGGAATTCATTTTTAGTAGCAGGCACTATAATAAAAAAAAACTTTTTTTTATAGCTTTCATTTATTTATTACATTTCTGTTAATATAAAAATATTTTGTAATTTTATTACTGGGAAGAACTAAAAAAATAACACTCACAAGAGCAGAAAAGGTGAGCTATGACACCAATCTCAAGTGAATTACAAACTATGCTCCCAGGTCATGAGACCATTTTTGTTTGAGTCAATGGGGAGGGTTGTAGGGGCTGGAGTTGGAGGACAAGGTCTGTGCTACTGGATTAGAAGGGTATAGCAGTCAGTTTACTGTGAAAAAGAGTGAAGCGGGAAGAAATGAGGTCTTGAATGAAAGAGATATTAAAATCATGGTGAAGGGAGGAACTGGATACATAATAAGGATCATTAGCAATTATTCTGAGGGTTTTGGATTGAAAAGACTGGATTCATTGGATGTTGGAAGGCTTGGCAACACCCCAAATTTATACACTGTGTGTCTGGATTGGTCATAGTGAAGTCTTTTAGTGCGTCAGTTTGTATTCTAGTGTTAAATTTGAGTTCCTATGAGTTTGTATAGGAGTCTTTGTCGTCAATTGAATTCTTGTCTCAATTTTAGGAGTGGTTTTTGGGACACAAAAGAATAACAGGTAAATTATTTTTTTAAGGAGATTAGTCATCCTGTATGTATTGCTGAAGGTTAATGGAAAAGGACTGTACAGAAGAGGTCTTTAGAGAAATTCCAAGATCAAGTGACTCTTCATTGAGAGTTCTGAACAAGGCTGAACCATTAATTAAGGGGTAAAAAAAATTAAAACTAACTTGAATCGAAGCATAAGGAATTTGATTCAAATTGATTTGAAATTTTGTGACCTAAACCTTGTAAATGCAGGGAATAGTAGATTGTAAGGTGTATGAGTCATTGGTTTTCAAGGTTTGGTCTGGAAAGATTTAAGAAATAGTCTCGTAAAAAACAAAACAAGAATTTATTTATCATAGCTGACATATCGGCTTGCATTGCTATGGCCATGAGAAATAAATTCTTGTTTCTTTTTATACAACACTTTTTATCTCATTTTTCAGCTTGTACAACTTTTGCCATTTGTAAAGATAGCTATGTTTTAATATAACTGTTTGATTAAAAAAATAATTAAGTACATTAATAAAATACTACATAATAATATCCCAGCCTGGAGAGATTATCTAGACTCTTTCATAAATTTTTTTTTTTTTTGTTAAATAAATAAATTCCTTTTCCATTCATTTATTAGGAATAATTTAAATTTCTTAAAAACGTATTATACTTTCCTCTATCTTTTAAAAATTAAAATTATCTTACAATGATAGATATTTCTGAGCTCACTATTATTCCAATGAAATTGATGTGACTTTTTCCATCTTAGGCAAGTTAGAATTTTTCTATTGTTAAAGAAGGTAGATCCAAAAATACAACTTTAAAAAATGTGTTCTTTTAAATTATCTGCCAACTTTTGGCTTACACTGTAAGCCATTTTCAGGGCTATCATGAAGACGAGAGTGGAATCCTATCCCTAGGTTCACATTTTCATGACTCCATAAAATTGTGTTTTTTGTATCGAACAGCAAAACTTATTGAATACCCAGATATTCTGATGAGGACGATGATTTAAAATAAACCACAATGTCCAGGAAGACTATGATTTTAAAATTTCACAAAAATTAAATTTTTGATGACATAATTAAGCTGTTAATATACTGTATATTAAATAAAATGGATTAAAATTATGTCCATGTTTACAATACTTACTCATTTCACCTCTCCACATCCATGTCATTTTTCGTTGACAAAGGGCATCAGCTTTATTAAAATCACAGGCTGCACAAACAATTTCATCAACCATAGCTGAGGGCTGTAAACGGTTTGTTAGAATAATGTTGGGATACATAGCACCTATTGAGAGAGAAAAAAAAAGCACATGATTTTTGTTCATAAATTTCATTAGAATAGTTTTATGTTTTTTAAAATAAAATTTCTTTTATTAAGGCACCTAAGTTTAACTGAATGGAGATAATATCAGACTGCACACTTTAAGTAAGAATAAAAATTAGTTCTGGAGAAAGTTAAATTAAGCACTAATAAAGAATAGATTTTTTAAATGTCAAGGTTTAAAGGAAGATAATTGGAGTTCCAAAAAGAGTTGGCTTATTTATGAACTATGACCACCTTATTTATGAATCAGGTGGTCATAGTTCTAAATCATGTAATTGAAAGAACGTCATAATGTAAGCTATTAGATAAGTATATTGATGATGTACTGCATATTTGGAATAGAGACAAAAGGGAAGTATTTTTTAATGCCTTTGAAATATACTGAATGCATACTGGCCAGTCATCAAATAAAGATTTTGATTTATGAGTATTTACATTATTATGACAAACATAAGATTAATATTAAATGGATGAAAAGAGAAGTAACTGTAAGTTGGGTTTAACTATTTACCACATTGTAAAATAAAAAAAAAGAACGCATTAAATAATTTTATTATATATCAAATAAGATAACAGCCGATGATAACCTCATAGAGGTAAAAATAAATTTTTGACATTTTTATAAAGAATGTTTAGCCTGGTAAATCAATTAAAACTATTTTATTTTATTAAAAATATATCTCTGATGGCTACCCTTATTTTGGGTCAGATCCTAATACAGAAAACGAATAAAAATTATACGAATGAAATTATTTGGGTAAGGCAAATATTCAAGGGTCAAGAACTTTGTTAAATGCATTTGTGTGAAAGGTAAAAAAATAATTTGGCTTTTGGGTCAAAAGCCCCAAAAATAATACCTATATGAAACATAGGATTTATCTGGATTCAGATAAGGGTTTCATTAAAATTAAATTTCTTGTTTTCTCTGAATTACACATGAGAGAAACAGAAAAAAAAATTAATGAATGAAGGGCTATCCATTCAGTATATCTTCCAGTCTAACAATATCTTCTCTGGGGAAAAATAAAGGTAAAAAATAAGAGCCAACTATTGAAGACCATGTAGAATATACAGAACTTCCTTCTAGCTCTAAGTTTAATAAATCTGTGAACCATACCAACATCTAAGTGATAAATCATAGGGTTTTCCATCCTATTAGGGGCTTCTCTCAGTTCTCCTAACTTCTGCTTGATTTCTACAGCAATCTCATCAAAATTAGTGACCATCTCTAAAGGTATTTTCTCTTCCACTTCAATTACATGTTTGAGAGCTTTTTCAACATTTTCAATGAGCATAGTAAAAGCCTCAGGAATCTAAAAAAAAA
>KZ808099.1:166785-184568 GCA_000696205.2 Oncopeltus fasciatus | reverse complement strand
GATCTGGAACAACTAGAAATCCCGCTGGCCACTGTACAAGAACGATCACAGTTCCGGCAAGCAATCCAACAGGGTGTGTTCCCAATACTCCTTACTAGCAAGAAGAAAACAGAGACCAGGTGAACGGAGGAGAGAAAGCTGGCTCACAGCCAGAAAATGAAGGAGTACTGGAAGAAGAGGAAGGAAAAAGCTTTTCCGAAGAGTAGATACAAGCCGCGTGGTCCTCAGATGGCCCAAACGACAAAGAGATTAGGATAAGAGTTTATTGATAAACAATTTGAACTATTATTCTATGGATACTGATTTTTCTTTATGTTTTCCTCATTCTACTAAAATAACTTTGTTCAGTTGACTTGGTTAATAGTTCCTTGTACCCCAACCAAAGGATATATGCAAAGAGGGTTAATAACTCTTTCTTCACCTCAAAAAAAAAAAAAATAAATAAATAAGCAACACAGAATACTATAGGAGGAGTATGTGAAGTGTTAAAAGCAAATTTATTTTGAGTAAAAGTCATAACATAGAAATCACACAAACTTAACAATTTTTTCTTTGCAATGTATAAAATGAATATTTGTATATGAACTTTCAAAAAGCTTGTAAACGAAACTCACATTCCTATTTATTTATTTTGTCCCATAATGAACTCTTTTTATGTCTTCCTTTTTATGTTTAGTAGTGATATACCAAGTTCCATGACAAAAACATATAACATATAATACCTTCAAGATCTTTAAATTGAAATTTAGGAGTCAGATAAATCCTCCTCTTAATTGTCCAATGTTGTTGCTTTACCCCAAAAAATATTTCTTTTATCAATAAGCAAAACATAGTTGAGCTTCATTGCTCTAAAATAAATATTATTCCCACTGCAGAGAAAAAACTTGTTCTACTCCCACTTGAAATTTTTAGGTAATCCCTCCTCCTATATTATGCTCAATAACAAACTCAGTTTTTCTTTTTGCTTTTAAAAGCAAAATAACAAATTTTGAATTAAAAAAAACTAAAAATGTGGCCTGTAGAGCATTGACAGAGAGATAGTTAGATAATAATTTTTTGTGTCTAGAAGATTTTAAAAAAAAAATATATCATGAGAACAAACTTAAAAGCTTCTGAAATTGCTGAAAATGAAAAATAATTTTTATTTTTAAGCATAGTAAATATAACATAATATCAAATTAAGGAACTCCAATCTTGAGTAATAATAAGACTATGAATAATTTAATCAAAACACATTAAATATTAAAAAAAAGTTATATTTTTCAAAAATTGATCAGCTGTCCATTTAACAATTTATATTCACTATAATGGGTCAAGTTGGAGAAAAGCAAGATTCTCAAACACATTTTTGTAAAAGAAAAAGTATGATGATCAAACCCAATTTTGAAAAAATAATTTTATTAATTAAGTTTTTGACATTCCCAAGATGATTGAAAAATGATTAATGTGCCTATGAAAATTCATTATTTTTCTTCGAATTAATCTTTAGTTTTTGCTATGGTTGTAAATATTTCAATACCTCACACATACTAGATACAATCACTAACCATTCTAAATCTGCATGGAATGTCAGCTCTAAATACACCAGACTCCAAAGCTTCAACATGGCCTCCAACATATGTTTCTGAATCTAGCACATGTCCATCAGAAGTTAATTTATTAAGCTGAGTTTCTTGCTTATTAGGAAAAACAATATTTGCATGGAATGCTTCCACCATTAATAGTGTCTCACAGAGGGTGCCAGACCCTTTGCGTAAAACCTAAAAAAAAACAATATTATTTATTTTTATTTATTATTATCTCCTTACCTGAATATATATCTAGCATGCGGTGGCATTCAAGAAGGTAGAATAACATTATTTAACAAGAGCAATAACTCTCATTCATTGGCTGTCCTTTAGCAATGTAAAACTGAACTCTAAGCTGTTAACTACTGAGCAGACAAAAATAATGATATAGAAAGAATCTTTTTTTTTTTTTCTACTTAGGTTGTAAGGGACCAAATATTTACAGTATAGTAAGTTTATTAAGCGCTAGTAAGATGAACAGACCTGAGAGTGTGTTTCAATGTACAGGCAAAGCACCATATACATTAAGTGGTTATTTACTTTCAATTTATTATATATCTTCGTAATGCCTAAGAAAATTATTTAAGATATTAAAATAACTAACTCTAAATCTATATGATCATCTTCTTATTGCCTAGTACATAGTTTTATGTTTATTAACTTTAAAACAAAGAAAGTACTTATTTTTAGGGCATATACACATTTAATGAAGATGAAATTTAATCCCAAAAAATTTGAGCCTCTTATGTATGAATACAAAAATTTTGTTCAGCTGACAGAGGGCTTCCAAGAGGTCATTAATCAGTAAATTCATAATTTTCATATTTATATTAGTGGAATGATTTCAAACCCCTGGAATGTAGAATCAAAGACATAAATCTCTGTTAGGAAAATTGAACAATTTATTCAATTATTCATTTTTCCTAACAGAGATTTATGTATTTGATTATACATTCCAGGGGCTTGAAATCATTATCAAAATTCAATAATATTAAAATTGAGTAGAGGAAAAATGCAGACAATTATTCCACAATAAGATAATAGTATTTATTACAAAACTTAGTAGGTATGGGACAACACTTAACCTTAACATAACAAAAATAATAATAATAAAATAATTTTATACATCGTGTAAGGTTCATTAGTAGAATATAACTATTTAATAAGGTAAAACATACATCTATTTATAAGATATACATTAAAAATTAAAAAAACAATGTTTATTTGCTTCATGTTTTTCATGAGTTATGGTTTTTAAAAACTTACATTTACCGTAAGTTCTTAAACTAATATTCAGAATTTCTATTTATTCTAAAGCTTTGATTGTATTAGCAAACTTCTTAAATTGTTCAATACTTTTATCATCTTAAAAAATGTGCTAAAATGCATACAAATAAAAAACATTATAATAAAGCTAAATTTCAAAATTGATAAAAATACAATTTTTCTACAAGAGTAAACTTAAAAGGGGACACTCCAAGAATGAGTCTAATTAATGTTTAGAGGTTAGAAGTGTAATTTTTATTTTAAATTTAAAATAATATTATTTAAAATGAAGTAAATCTAATATCCTGCTTCATTTTTTTAATTTTTAAATTTAAATATTAAGTGCATATTGATCTTTATCAGATTAAAAATAACTACAAATAATTCTCCTGAAGTAGAACACATGCCTTATGCATACAGAAGAGTAAAAAAATATTCATAAGAAAATTCCTAAATATAAAATAAATCTAGAATTAGAGTTGAGTAAAAATTAATTTATTATAATTAGTAAACATCAAATGCCAATTTTTTAAAGCAGTAATTACTACTAAATAACCTATGATATGATGATGCAAATATTAATACAAATAAATAATCAATAAATGGACTTGAAATTTCAGATTTACCAGAGACAATCCATGTGCATAGCAGGTCTACAAGAATAAATGCCATCCTTTCCTTTTGAAAATCCAATTTCTGTCTTCATGTTCATTCCATGAATTGTGGCTCTTGCTTCAACGAATGGCCAATCAAAGAAATCACCATTGTATGTAACAAATATATGTGGCCGGACCTATGAACATTCAAAACCAAATAAATAGGGGAATGGACAAAATTGTAAGATAATAATTCCCAACATTTGGCAGAATGATGCACTGTATTCAATTTAAACACATTTTAATGATGATCAATAAAGACAGAAATATCTGAAACAAATCATTAGATTTGCTGCTCCTATTATAACTGTTTAAGGAAACTTTATTTGTTCTGTCAAATATCAGCTTTGTCAAATATCAAAGGTTTTGTTTTAACATGTAATATTAAATTTAATAAAAAACATTTTTAAACCTATCAGCTTAAGCTTGTGAACATCTAAAACTCTTAATATTAGATTACTGCTCAGAAGATTCCTGGAAAAATTACTGATTTCCCATTGTTATATAAAAATACTTGCTTTACTGGCTTGGCAATATTGTCAGTAGAAAGAGGGTGAAAAAAATTACCTGTCACATGCTCCTATTTAGCCTTCCAAATAGCAGATTTTGATTAATTTTCAAGTTGTCCAATTGTGGGTTTCGGTTCCTTTCATATATTTTTATGCACTTTTTAAAAGTGTGCATATGAAAATTGGGGTCACCTGCAAACCCCTACTTTTAGAGGACACACATGCATTTCATAAACGGAGAGCAATCTAAGAACAAGTCACACCACAGGTGATGGACAACATTTTTCCTCTTACATTTTAAGCACAGATCAACCATTTAAGCTATCTTAAAATGAACACTCTGTATAATCTATAGGGTTATTTCACCAAACATGGAAGACAACCAATTGTCTTCCACGTCCTATGACGATGTAAATGACAAAAGATTTACATAAGTATATAATATACTTATGCTTATATTTTACCTTTGGCCTCATTATTTTATATTTATAAATAGTTACTAGTTGTCACTAAATCCAATCTCTGTTTAAAATTGTGATTAGTAACATAAACCACCACTTACTCATAAAGATCCTGAATGTTTATTAAAGCATTTTCATAAGAGACCATATTGGTGTTTTAGGGACAGAAAGAGAAAGGATATAAATATAGAAAAAAAATCAAAATTTTGCTGCAAAATTACTTAATCCTTTTTTTTCTTTTAGTGATCTGCAATTCCTGCCTGCACAAATTTTTGTCAGAGGGCTGAGAGAATTTTTTGGTAGCCAACATTTGTTTTAAAATATAAGAAATTTCAAAAATATAATAAAAATGATTACCTCACATATGTGCTCAAAAAATCTTTGAATCAAAGCAGACTCATTTGGCTCATTAAATATAGTGAAAAATCCTTCATATTCTGGCTTAGGTGTATATTCAAAATCTTCAACATCAACAGATATTATTTCTCGGTTAGTAATTAAATAGCCCTTGAATTAAAAAAGGCAATATTAATTTTCAGATGAAAAAATTAAGCAAAACAAACATTATAAATACAAATAATTTATTGAAGAACAAAACTAAATAATCTGTAATAAAATCAAAATTAATTGTAATGAATATTTTAAATATTAATGCAAATAAATATAATTATTTACTTAGTGTTTTAAGCTAAGTCATTAAAAATGAAGTCATGTTTTCCATAGAATTATAAGGAAAATCATTGAATACTAGAATACTTTTTATTAGAATTAGGGAGTAAATGATTGTATTATTTGTGAGGGCTTCAATCAGAATCGAGAAAATTTGTAAGCAAGCAAACTATTCAAGGGAAAAATACAAATATATTTAATAAAAAAACCAACTATTAATTAGTGGGCAGTAAAAAAGTTTTTTATAATTAAATATAAATTTAACACCAGTAGTTATGTAATACATGTTTATAATATTTGTATAAAAAATAGCCCCTAAATAGGTAGAGAGGTCAGTCAAAGTTTCATTAAAAAATAATGGAAACTTAAAACATGGAGCACATTTTTTATATATAAAATCTTAACACCATTAAAGAAAAAATGTTAACAAGTGATATCATTTAATGAAGAAATTAGGAAACTACAGAAATGCATCTTGAAATTGTGTTTGTACAAAACATTTGAACGGTTCAATAACAATGGAGTGTTATTTAATTATTTTTAGATTTGTTAATATGGAGTTTTTATATACATATAGTTACTTCATATTCCTTAACTCCATAACAACTCAATATGCACCATATATCAATCAAAATGTATAAGGGGAAATAAAAGAATAGGCATAGAATATTTTAAATTTTTAACTGAATAATCAGTGATTTCTGAAATAAATCCATACCTTTTGATTATCTTAATATATTGTATTAAGTTAATAAAATATTGTATTAACATTTATATAAAGGTTATTAAATTAACTGAAATTATTTAAATATTTCAAACAAAAAATATATTACATAATATAATACAAATATAGTACATACCTGTCCATCAATCATATATGAAATCATCATAATCTGGTCCACTGAAGAATCAGGAAATTTCAAAGGTAACTTGGTAGTCTCAATATCATAAGCTAAAACTATTAAATCAGGCCGGTCAATAATGTCATCTCTTCTAGTGATTATTGGAGGCAGAGTTGACCCTCTAGAATGAATAGAATACCAAGCTCCAGCAAAAATCTTATTATCAATTGAGACCCTGACATGATACGGCACATCATACTCCCTACAGAAGGAATAAGGAAATCAGTAGGCACATCATACTCCCTACAGAAGGAATAAGGAAATCAGTAGCTAAACAATATATTTTTACAATTATTATAAAACTTGCCCACAGTCAGCAGAAGCATTCTAATGCCTCTACTTCAACAGAAAAAAAAAATACTCAAAGCAGTCAAATACTTCTTCACTATAGTATATCTACAAGGGCTTCTGTTTGGAGGGAGGGGGATTAAAAGAAAGAAATCTAAGATTGTCTACATAACTGAGCAGTGAGATGATTGCAAATAAGACATGCCAAGTTGATTCCTTTTTCAACATTCTTCAAACACTGCTTATGTTTATAGGTCTGTAAAGTTGAATTTTTTTTTTTTACCTTATATCAATAATATTCTCGAGCTGATCAGAATGTTTCCTTGTTAAACCAGCTTCACCTTTACTGATAATTGCATTCTCCAACATTTCTGAGTAGTAGGTATTGTTTGCCTCTCGTATTTTATTCTTTTTAACACTTGACATTATAGTCTGTCGAACTTTCATCATATCAGTGACTGATATAAATGATAGCTTTAAATAGCGTTGCTTTAGTCCAATAAGATGGTTAGGCTAGAAAATAAGCAAAGTCAATAATGTAATGAATAGTAAATAAATAACTGAAAGAAAAAATGAAGCACTAAAGATTATGACCTTAATTACTTATCACATTTAAGGATGAAGTATAGGGTTAAGGATGGCTAAGAAGCTTGGTTCAAGTGACCACACAAGCCGAACGATAGGTAGAAGGACAAAACTCATACTCGGCCATGACATAATATAACATTAAGTTAGATTGGCAAGCACTTTACCAATAAGCTCAAGTAATCTATTCCTTCTAATAGCAAAATATCAATATGAGGGAGGTTTTCCATCCTTTCTCACCCGTTTATATGATTTATTAATATGATAAAATTATGTCAGTGCCTTAAATCATTGTTGAGGTTAACCTTTCTATCGACTTCCCCTACAAGTCTATACAAAATTATCTAAAATATTGAAAGTTATATTAGAGAGGTAAGTCAGAAAGGTTTTCAGTGGCACAGAATTTCTTCTAAGTCCCTTTAAAATTTATACAAACATACATACCAAATCTAGATCTTCTTTGATGACTTGTTTCACATCCACAATTGAACCAGCAAACTTCTTTGATATAAAGGCAGTCACTTCTTGTATGCATTCCTTTTTAACAAGTATTAAAAAATAAGGATTATATGGAAAGGTTATTTTGAAACGGCTAGCATCTTCCTGAATGAAATAATAATCAACTGCACTAATAAGGCGTTTGTCGTCATCCAAAATTTCTGTCTGTAGATGAAAAGCAACACTTTAAAAGAAAAGTTTAAAAGAAGTACTTTTAAATAAAATAATTAAAGATGTAGCACACCGTATGCATATTAATAAGAAACCCAATCCTTTCTTGGTGATCCTTAATTCGATCAAAGCCATACTTCGAGTCAATCTTGTCATTTTCCAATGACTGCCTAATTCTAAAATCGGAAGAATCCTCTCCACTAAAATCAAATAAAATAATTTTATACATCGTGTAAGGTTCATTAGTAGAATATAACTATTTAATAAGGTAAAACATACATCTAACAACATATAATCATACTTTCATTTAGGTTCAATAAAAGAGTTAGTTAAAAATTACTTTGAAAAACAAGATACCTTTGAGGTTTAGGGGCAGCCTTGTATTTTCCCGTGTTAACTGCCATACTTCGCAAAATAAAAACTAACTAGTTATTTTAAAGAAAAATTAAAAGTTATACTTATTTTAATTGAAAAAAAAACTGACATTATAGTGAAAGTCAAACTCAAGAATCACATAAGTAGTTTAAGAATTAAAAACCCGCCTAAAATGACATGAACAACTTTATGGCGGGAGTTGATGCAAAGAGGTATTGATATTTTTAAAAAAATATGCTAACTATTTTGTGACGAAAACCAGCCAAAATATGTTCCATGACTATAAATGCAAAGTATAAAGAATCGGTAATTCCAGGAAGTTATTCCTAAGTTAAAATAAAAAATTCGTTCAAAATTATTTAAAGTTCTTTTGAAATGAAAATAATTATCCTGTTATTATATAATAAAACTGCATTAAAGAAATCAAAAGCAACATTCTTAATTACACATAAATAAATGTGAAAGCTTTAAATGTTTCATTGATATTGGTTTCATTTTCTCTTTTAGCTCCAGGCAGAACAAACCAATATCCTATATCTATCTCCTTCACCAGACATTACCTTCACCTCATTGCGCGACTTCCTGCTTTAATCCAATATTAACTTATTTCTTTTCTACGCGGTCCTTGAGAGTATTAATCCAGAGCTACTCTTTCCCTGCTCAAATATGTTTACTAAGTGTATCGAAATTATTTTCCTTAATTCTTGATTGATCGACTTCCACCCAGTTTTCAGCCAGAGATTTAGTTGGCTGATGTATTCTCCGTCTATCTGATGATAAGGATACATCAGGGTAGCAGTAGATAGATTCTTACAGCTTCTTAGTGACGCCCTTTGAGACCTTCTAATGATGCCTCTGAATTATATAGAAGGATATGTCCTTAATTAATTTAATTATATATATTAAATATGTTGTTTTTTTTTCTTATTTAGAGGCATGGCAACCACTGAGGATCATTATTGCCTCAAATACTATTGTCTATCATCGTTGTAGAATTTAATGTTATGCAAGATAGATATATTTTTAAAATTTTTATAATTCATTTTATTATAGTTATATTATTGATACAAAAATAAAATCATTATTAGGACAAGAGCTCTTTGAAATTTTAATCTTTTTTTTATTTATTATTATTATTCTACTGTAAATACTTTTAATCGTCAGTCTTAAGTATACTATGATATCATTACACTATTTTTCTTTCTTCTTTGTTCTTAGTATATGAGTGCGTGACTTAATGTAATAAATGATACCAGTCTTATTGTAAGGTTTGTTGAGTCAAGTTCCCTGTCCAAGAGACGGCCAAAACCCCACCCCCCGATCAACTCCATGGCCACGCCCGGCTGCTCTCCTTGCTATCTTGTGCGTTATAAATAGTTTCGTAGTTCTACAGGTGAGACGTATTCGCCGGTTATGCCTCACCGGTTACGTCATTTGTAAAGCTCCTCGGAGCTCAACGTCCGCAGATGTATTGTTACCATAACCCCCACATACCTACGGGTAAAAGGGTCGCTATAGGTGGTGTACCAATTACACTCACACCACCATAGCACACGGACTGCTTTTCATAGCAAATTGTACATTTTCACTTTNTGAATAAGATTTGTTTATAAAAAGAATATATATGGTTTAATTCAATAGCTCGGTGACAGTTAGATTTGCGTAAATAGAGATTTGTAATAAATTTAACAATAAATCATATTATTGAATATGGTGTTAGTTTTCTATGAATTTAAATCTTATCTAGAATATTTACCTTTTTCAGAAAAAGAAATAAGTTTGCTATGTGTTGCGAATTATTATTAAGAAGTTCCGTCAAATCTGTTGGTAGGTCAAGTTTGTTTCTCTCCTGTTGGAAAACTCTGCAATCTATTAAGATGTGCTTCACTGTTAGCCTTACGTCACATATTTGGCACATAGTGAAAGGATCCCGTGCTATTAGGTAACCCTGAGTAATTCGGGTATGTCCGATCCTCAACCTGGTCAGAATAACTTCCTCAAGTCTCTACTCTCTCCTTGAACTCTTCCATGATTTTACTTCACATTTGATTAAGCATAACTTGTCACCTAAATCCATTTGTCTCCACTGGTCAGTTCACATATTTAGAATACTAATTTTTACTGCTGCTATGATATCATTCGCCGGAATTTTTGTTATTTTTATCCCGTCTTGAACTGCTTCTTTTGCAAGTTTATCTACTTCAGTATTTTCCGGTATTCCTATGGGACTCCGAATCCAAGTAAAAATTACATTGATATAATGTCTCCTTAGTTCATCTACTTTACTTAGAATATCTATAACCAAAGAGTTTTCTGTAAAACATTTTTTATTGCTGGAAGAGGCGCGAGGTAATCAGTACAAACAATTAATCGATTTGTTGTTGGTGAAATGATGTTCAAAGCTTTCTGTATAGCAATAAGTTCAGCAGTAAAATTTGAGCAAAGAGATATTAGGGAAAATTTATAAACAATTAATGAGAGGTAATACAATAAAAAAATCTATCTGTCCCAGGCAGGAATCGAACCTGGATCTCCTGCTATCCGGGCCGGCGTGTTAAGCCATTACACCACCAGGACTAGCTAGATATCTCATTAATGAGATATCTAGCTAGTCCTGGTGGTGTAATGGCTTAACACGCCGGCCCGGATAGCAGGAGATCCTGGTTCGATTCCTGGCTGGGACAAATATATTTTTTTATTGTATTACCTCTCATTAATTGTTTAAAATTTACGTGGGATAAAAAACCACAGCCAAACAAAATATTTATAAAGGGAAAATGAAAGTAGAATTACAATATTTTTCTTTGATATTATTAAAGATATTTATGTAATACTCCGGTATTGTTTCGTTTTTTTGGATATTTTACAAGTGACATATTATATGTTGGTGGGGTTGTAATCCAAGGAGGAACACTTAATACGGAATTTGTTAAGATATTTGGCCTAAATAAATTTATTTTATCTAAGAATTGAATGGTTCTAAATGGGAATGGTTTTTTTTTTCTCATGTATTCTTGCTACAGTCATTTATCCTATTTCTCGATATTAATATTTTATTTAGTGGATGATTTTTTGATGCTTTATTTTTAAAATGCCAAATTTAGTTGAGTTCTTCTGTATTCAAGCGGCAATTCCTCGTATTCTACAAGTATGCTTGGAGCTGGACTTGACTTAAAGGCACCGGTTGCTTTTCTTATTCCGCTGTGTTGAATAGAATCTAACATTTTTAGAATACGGGGGCTGGCAGAACCGTAGGCAGCACAGCCATAGTCTAGTTTTGACCTGATCAAGCTAAGATAAAGTATTAACATATTGGTGCGGTCTGCACCCAACGACGTGTTACTAAGAATTCTTAAAAGATTCAGGGTTCGTAGGCATTCTTCTTCAAGAGATTTTACATGTGGTAGCCATGTCAGTGACTTATCAAATGTGACTCCCAGATATTTGATATTATCTGACATTTTTTATTTCTTTTCTTTCTAAAAAATAGTGCAGGTATGTATGTAGGTTTCCTTTTACAAAAAAAAGGGTGCCAATTGTTTTAGCTTCAGATATCGTGAATCCCTTAGATTTTAGCCATGTATTAATATTGTTGAGACTTTCCTGCATATAATTTCGGATTGTATCCAAATTGTTGCCTTTGCAAAATATTATGACGTCATCCGCATAAAATATTAGCTTTACTGGATCCCGCACTATATTTCTTAAATTATTAAGTGCAATGCAGAATAATTTTGCGCTTGATACTCCACCTTGAATTACTCCGTTTTCTTGAGTAAATTTTTTTGAAAAAATACACCCGACTTTAACTTGAACGTTCTGTCCTCAAGTAAATTTTTTTAAAATAGTAAAACATAACCGTCAATTCCACTACTTTTTAAAGTGTCAAGGATGTTTCTTCCTCCACGCTCGACCAAATGCACATTCAATGTCAAGGGCTACAGCTAAGACTTTATTTTTTTTCCCTGAACGCTTCTAAAACGGAAGTTTCTAATAGAACCAAATTATCACGAGTACTCCGCCCTTTTCTAAATACGCTCTGCCATTCAGCTAAAATGTTATTTTTTTCAAGATACCAATCAAGCCGGTTACAGATAATTTTTTCAAATAGTTTGCATAGGGAATTAGTTAGTGCAATCGGTCGATAACTATTTATTTTTTCTGTGGTTTGTTTTTTTTAGGTACAGGGGTAACAGTTGCTTCCTTCCATGTCAATGGAAAGTCTCCAGATTTGAAATTTTTATTAAAAATGTTTAAGACAATAGTTTTATTGCCTGAACTTAAGTGTTTGATCATACCGATACAAATATTATCAGGGCCAGGGCTGGTATCTTTTTTGGAGTTCAAGGCCATTATAAATTCCTGCATTGAGATATTAGTGTTTAGTGGATTAAGAGGATCAAAATTGATTTGTAAAGGTACTGATTCGTGTTGTTAAATATGTTTAATACAAGAAATGCAATGGACACAGAAAAAAAAAATCTGACTACCTCAGCCGGGACTCGAACCCGGGTCCTCTGCTTTCCGGGAAAGTTTGCTCCCCACTTCACAACCGAGGCAAGCTAGATAATCTCTCCAGCTCCCCGCACTTTACTCCGAGTCTAAACCCCTTGGTAAGACGAATATATCGTATTATAATCGAAGGAGCTAATATTGTCGGCTACTTGTTAGACTCTCGTTTTTCCCAATATTTCTTTTTTAAATAATGATTTTAGTATCGGTATTTAATCCCACGTTGAATTTTATACAAGAAATGCAACAGAGCCAGAAAACACCCGTCCCGGTTGAGGTTGTAAGTTTTTTCTAACTCCCTTGCATTTCTAGTATAAAATTTAACGTGGGATTACATACCACAACTATTATCATTATTTAAAAAAGTACATATTTAATATTTTTGGTGAATATCCCCAGTACGGTTTTGACTTATTTGTAAAATAAGCAATTGTGACCTTTATTCCAAAGAACCTCTAGGCCATAACATTAACGTCGTTAGTGAACTCTAAGTTCCCAAGCCTCCGTCTTAGCGTTCTAAAGATTAGCTGCTTCTGTTGACCCAATACCATTATCTAAATAGCATCAATTAAAAAGAAAAGCAGAATAAGAGAAAAAATACAGCCCTGCCGCACACCAATCTAGTTGTAATTGCGCTATTCGGTTTTCCCAAACGTAGAACCCTCTATTCCAAAATTCCTCAATTAGCTTAATAAGTTACATAGGGACTTCTCCATGTTAAGCTATATGTGGTCTCCATTCACCTACTCAATGAAATGAAATGTTATTCTTTAGTTAGTTACAGGTACATCTGCCACTGAGTATTATGCTTCATTATGATCCTCAAGATGTTGATGAGGTGGGCTGTGTTTCGATAATTCTTAAAGCTAGTTCCTTCCTCGGTCGGGTCTTGATCGCTTCTTTTACTCCATGAAGTTTGGGGGTTCTAAAAAAATGACCGATTCCTATCTTAGAAGTTCATTCCTTTTAAAAGTACCCAGAGTAACATCGCTATTGTAGGTGTAGTCATTTCTTCAGCCAGTTGCTTTTCTCTCATTTTATTTATTTATTCTTATTTATTACATTTTGAATAACCCTGTAGGCGTAGAGTATTTCTTTTGCCAATTCCTCGAATATTTTCTTAGGGCATAATATTTAAGGAGCGTAATTTTACTATATCTTGTCCTAAAATTGGATGTCTGTGACAATCTATGATGTGATTAACTCCATTTCATATTTCATTTTTAAATTTAAAACGAGGCAATATGAAGTACTTTTATTTCTGAAATTGTATTTATAATTATGGCTATATCAGTCGCGATTTTAATGAAGTTTTATTTGTTTAGTAAAATGTTCAGGGTTCTCCAATGTGTTATGACGCAATTTTCGCTTACATTAAAAGAAGAACATCTATAGTGAGTAACATGTTATAGTAACGTTTTTTAATACATAAATAAATATTTAATATTTCCTAGTAAATTAATTGTATTTATTCTAATTTAAATAGGAAATAGGGATATTATAAATGTGAAAAACTTTCGTCAGTTTGCAATAGAAGAATGTGAGTATTAATATCGATTGCTAGCTGTTCCTCTCTTTTGAATGGGGCTTGATTTGTTGTAAGTTACAACTTTCATTCGCTGTTTACGGATCCACAATGGTATGTTCTGTTATTTTTAATTTTTGTTTTATATTTTCTTATAATGAATCATTTTAGAGCACATTATCTTTTATTTAGTTTATCTCTGCAATAATTATCTTTGTTTATCCCTCAATGTTGTATTAAGGTTATAGCACATGGTCTCTAGAATTTAACATTTTCTCTTTTTCAGCCTTTTGAACGATTTGTGGAGACTGGTCGGGTCGCTTACATTGCTGATGGACCTTACAAAGGAAAATTATGCACAATAGTTGATATTATCAGTCAGACTAGGGTAAGTTTGATCGAATTTTTTCTTGTGTGTAACCTTTGAATATCATATTAAATGCACTATTTAAATTTCGTGTCTCTCGCGTTTTTCCCTTTCCTAATCGAAATCAACGTACTATTTTAAACTTAAAATATATTTCGAATCTTGAAATAAGTGATGATAAATGTCTGAAAAATTCCCTTTTTTAATTTTGAATGAATGCTCATTGATGTTTATTTAATTAAGCTTTAATCCTTTTCGTTTTATCTGTATAAGAGGTAACATATAGATATATTGCATTATGACAATGAACTACAGTTAAGAGTTTATTCATTATTTTTTACTGTTCTTATACTTGAACTGTTATTTTGTTGATTAAAAGCCCTACAAGTTGTGTGAAGCACATTTAATTATTAAGTTATATTAAAAAAAAAATAATAGGTATGGTGTTTGTTTTCACAGCTGATTAGGGATATCCTGCTATTCACATTGATGAATATTTGGTAGAGGACCCTGTAGAAGAATTCATAAGTGTTATTTTTAGAAATATTTATCCCATCATATTTTGCTGCCTTCCCAGTAATCTCATACCTGATTTTACACATACACTCACACACACACACACACACACACACAAATATATATATATATCTTCAAAGAGTGTCTCTTCACTGACAAAGGATAAGGCTCCCCAAATATTTTACTCATTGTAATTTTTTATTTTTGTGTATTCACTGCACTCTTTCTCTCTCCTATTGAATTTATTATGTATATTGTGTTTAATGTATCTATTTCTATCTGTACTATTTAGTTAAGCTCTGTACTCTGAGATAAGACCATAAATTTCTCCAGACGCCACTTTTGTCTTGATTATGACTTACATGTTAAGTCTAAAGGTCGGTAACAATAAAATAATTACCCAACAATTTTGGATTATTTTTGATCCTGGCCGAAACCCTGACTAATTTCTCCAGTTCAGTCCTCAATGAATCTCGAACCTCTTTTAGTAAGTTGAGCTACACTTCTGTTTTCGATTGGCCTTGATCTTATCTTCAAATAAGTTAGCTCAATTTTTCTTGTTTTAAAATTAAATGTGTTATACTTTTATTGCTATTCATAGAGATAAACACTGTAATCTCTTTCTTACCTTTTGACTGATTTTTTAAAATAATATAAAAGCAATTTTTATATATCGGGCCTTTAGAGTGAAACCTATAAATAATTAAGACATTAAAAATATATTTACCACATTTTTTTCAATAATAACTTTTATATCGTTGAATAATTCTCCAGTTCCTAACTGTCCTACTAAAATAATATTTATTTTTCTATCAAAATTGATGGATATCTATTGAAAGTTCAGCAGATTTTTTTGCATTTACTCTATGACCATTCTTAATGTATTTTAACTAGTTAATGTAATTACTCTATGTACTAGTTTCTCACCTATTTAGTTTTTCTTTGCATTACGCTTCTTTGAATCTGAATTTCTAAAAAAAAGTAATTCTGACCTATTGTAAAACCTAATGCAATTTCTTTTACCTTTGTTTAAAAATATAGTAGAGACATGTCACTCTTTTAGTAATATTCTATTAATCATTTATTTTGTTTGCCATTTTCTTTACAAATGGCTGATGTTCATCCGTTGGTATGAAATACTTAACTGTCACAATGGGTAGTTTTTCATTATGTTTCATAATCTACGTCCTTATTTTAAATTACCTGTTCTGTTAAGCTTTTTATTTATCATAAAAACCTGCTATACCAGTATTAGTACTTATCATTTTCTCAGTAGGTTGTGTTTATTGATTTGACTTTTATTATGTTTTTTTCTTTTCATTTAAATGTAATGAATCTTTTAAAAACCAATTGACAATATAAATTAAGATTAAGTTAATAAGATTTTTTTTTTAATACAATAATTAATGGCTGAAATTCATAGTCAAATGTATAAGTATTTGTGTTTGTGTTTTAGGCGCTGATTGATGGTCCTGAGACTGGAGTCCCTAGGTGCGGGATAAGGTTAAACCAGCTTCACCTTACCAAGTTCAGAATCAGGTTCCCCTTTACCGCCTCAACCAAGATTGTCAGAAAAGCATGGAAAGACAGTAATATTGACCAGAGGTGGGCTGAAAGTGTGTGGGCAAAGAAGCTTGAAGCCAAAAAAGTCGTAAGTATTTTGTTTAATTTTATAACTTTTTTTTTATGATAAATTATTGTTTGTATTAAGTGTAATTCATTTAGGGGAATTAATTTATATGTGTGGAACTTTGCTAACAGTTGACTGGTTTTGTTTGAAACTGGTGATGAGTGAGAAGGAACGTTAAGAAGTTACATTAGAAATTGTATATCTCAATTTTTATTGTCATGAAAAAATGTAAGAAATTATGAGTTTAAAATATTATTTGGAGCATTTAAGTTCTATGGCAATTGTTTGAAAACACATTAAAGAAAATATTCAAGAATGGAATAAGAATTGTTTAGTACATTCTACAGTCTTCCCTCCTGGGGAGCGAGTATAAAACCTTGCTTATTCCAAAATGGGCAAGGCCTAACTCTGGACCTTAAGTTACTTCAACCCTTAAGGCTTTTGTGAAGAACCAGCCTTAGCAATCTAACCTTACTTATTTTTTAGCTTATTGTTAACATTATTTATGAGTGTATAAATTTAAGAATCAAATTTATGTTTTCAGAGAGCAAATTTGACTGACTTCGACCGATTCAAGCTTAGCAATGCTCGTAGAATCAGAGCAAAAATCACTACTAATGCTTTCCTCTACCTTAAGAGGGAAGCCAAGAAGAAATCAGCTGTGAAAAAAGATCCCAAATCCAAGAAGGATAAGCCAGCAAAGACCTCAGCCAAAAAGGCTGAGAAAAAGTAGAATGTTAATTCGTTAAAATAAATTCTTCTTTTTTTTTTATTATTTAGTTTATTTTTTCCTTTCAACCTGCTCTTTGCCTAGTTACATATTACATATGGTTGGGTTTAAAATAAACTTTTATTGGGGTTTAGTTGTAATTCATAAATTATATTCTTTCTGATTGATTAAAGCATAATAATATATTATAGTTTATTTATGAGTGAATCCGTGTTATAAGTAACATGGCTATATATATAATATATATACACTGCCTGACAAAATTAAAGGATCACTTACAAATATTTATATTATTATTACATAAGAGATAAAAATAGAAATTCCATTGCCCCAGACTGGACTTTGTGTTGTATCTTATCCAGTTAATCCTGTACCTGTTTATATTCCCACCCGTTTATGGAGAAAAGGGTCAGTTAATCCACTTCTTTTCTTTCTTCCTATCAGTAAATGGTTAGTTGTTAGCAAAGATTCATCTTATTGAAGATTTTCTAACATTTAAGAGACTTTAGTTTTTACTTGTGAGTTTAGTAAGAACGTTGTGATGGCCAACAGAAG
>KZ808099.1:120071-146178 GCA_000696205.2 Oncopeltus fasciatus | reverse complement strand
ATATATAAGTGAAGTCGCAAATATATATATATACAGTAGATGGTGGAATAAGCATGCTTTTTTACATGTGATTGATATTAATATTAAACACTTGAACGCCCAACATACAGCTGTCCATGTGAGAAGCATGGATTTATCAAATTTAATCCACATACTTGCAATGATTGTTCCTGTGCTTTGTTAATGATCATTGCAAAGGCTAGTTCTACAGAAACTGTAGACGTTTGGATTCAAATGTAGTTTCCATTGGTATCATGGGAATGCTTGGTAGTAGTTCATGTTCCCCTTGGTGTTTTCCATTTAAAATAGTTGCCTCAATTATGTTATTCATTCATTTTTTTATTGATAGTTTAGCCCCATTGTTTAGTTGCTGTGTATTATATTTCATAGAGGGAACCAATTTTCAAAGATAAAATATGAGTTGGCATATCTGGTAGACCCAATGAATCTAAAAACTCTAATGGATAATTATCTGATTCATCATGATTGACAACAGTATCTATGGATTTATATGTTGTTTCTTCATCAGGTATTCAATTTTGAATTAAACAGTTTACTACATTCACATCAATGTTTTCGGCTGCCAATATAGCACGCTCAGTAACCCATTGATAATAATTTTTATAATTCTGTGATATATTTGGAAAAAAAAACTTGGACAATACGTTCATTGTAATAAGAAATTTTTTTTCTAGTGCCTCCAGATGCACCTAAGAAATATATACTACAAATCTTGTTAGATATTGCATTTATAATTGTGTCATATGCTGTTCGTTGCTCTAATAGCAATTTTGGCAAAACAAATTATTGAAAATCATTAACATCGAAGTGCGTTTCTTGTTGTGTATCACGACTGAAAATGTCATTACCAGATCTATTTGGAGCAATCATCTCCAATTCTGTCAATGATTCGTTGGCTATTGTCAAACATGCATCTTCAATTAAAATCAATGCTGCATTGTATATATTTGATGTAAATTGAATGTTGGTATAAGCACTTATTCTACACATGCAATGTCAAAGTTAGTATGATGGAAAATAGTGTATGTATCTGCTGTGGTTGAGCTGTATTAGAATCATCAGTGAGTGAAATATCCCAATGAGTATCGTTTTCTAAGAGATTTAATTTCTGGCAAGCCTCATGAAATGTAGCACACACATGGTCATTGTCTGTTTTTAATTCTTGGAAAGATGTTGGCCCACAAACATTGATTAATAATAATCTTAAGTAAAAGCATTCTGCGTTATTTGGATGTACAAGTGTACAGTAGACTGAATTCAAGAGATCAAATGATTCTTACCACAGGGATGACATGAGTCACTCCATCTCCGCTGTCTACAACAATTCCTGTAAGAGTTCGACCTTCAACACTTCTCGATAGCCATGATGCTGCCAGTGCAAGGACTGCCTGAACGGCGATGTACAAACCAGGTACATTAAAAGATTCAAACATAATTTCTGTAAATAAATAAATTTTTAATAAGAATCATGGTTGTAATTCTATAAATAAATACACAAAATTAATTTGTAAATCATATCTAAATAAACAAACCAATGACCTTTGGACCAGTGGGTTTTGAACTTACCAATTATATTGTGATATTTTGAAACTTGTTTTCAATGGAAGTCAAGCCCCATTTTTATAGAGTTGTAGGTATGAATTCATATGTTTCTTTTTAGAATTAGTAAATGTGTTTATCCACAAACATTTCTACTTTTCTATAAGTTTATTACTAACACCTTAAAAAATTAGAGAAATAATTATTCTCTTTTTTTTCTTATTAGAAAAACATTTTTAACTAGAAAGATTATAAAGTTTCTAGTGTCATCTCGTTCAACAGCCTTTGCTGAATTCATCTTCAACAATTTGGAGATCCAAGAGTTCAAATTTTATAATTCATAGAACCTAAGTAATTAAGTGATGTAATTTTTTATTATTACTTTTTAATTTAACCTCCTTTTCATCCACTTCAGAGTCACAGAAGGAGGCCATCAAGAGAATATGATTCTATATTCTACCAAGAGGTTGGCGTTCTATTCTAAATCCTATGGCTCGGGGCAAGCTTATGTTTAGTGATAAAAGCTTGCTCAGGGTTCGATTTAAACCCAATCACATATTATTACTCATAAATTTGAAAAGTTGACAATTAGAAGGCAAAAATCTATAAAATGTGACAGGTAATGGGGGGGGGGGGTGTCAGTAAACTGTTAGTATGGGGAAGGGCATTTCATATTGAAGCAAATAAGGCTTCATCAATTGAAAGATAAAGCTGAACCATATAAATTGTTCATTTGCATTAATGAAATGCAAACACCAAAGGTAATTAGTAAATCTTAAAATAAAAACCGTTGGTGTTCCAAAAACCAATTAATGAAACCTTGGAACAGGTATTGAGTGCTGATCCATAGAATCAGAAGAACCAGAGGAAGTAAGCTGAAGAAGAGGATCATCACTTCTTTCAGCTTAAGAAACATTTTGGTTAGCTCAAACATGAGAAGTAACTTTTAAAACAGTCTAGTACATGAATAACTTATTTTCCTTCCTAAGTGATGATCCAATAAAGAAATAATTAATTTCATAGCTTATTTTATATATAAGTGAAGTCACAATTGACAAGTGGTTCTATGGATTGTAGTCAGTAAGAATATGTGAACTCAATTATCCAGCTTGCCTTCAGCATCATGAAGGTGGTCTCTCTCAGAGGCTTAGAAAAGATTTAAGTTTTTAAGCTATTTCAGCAGTGTAACACTGAAAAAAGCTGTGAATTGTAGCCCAGGTGACTTCATTGACAACTTAAATATCCTGCAGAAATTTATCTCCAATATAAAATTTAATTAACTGAAATCAGCACTTCCAATCTAAGAATGCATAAATTTAAAAAAGTTTTAATTTATTTTATATTTATACATAAAAAAAAGAAAAATTGACTCATTTAGCATACTGTGTTGATCATGGTCACATACACCGATTTGAAACTAATGTCAGTTTGAATAGCAACATTTGTGAACAAAATGTTTAGCAAACCTAAAATTCAATTCTTCAATTTATCCTCATATCAAAAAGAAGATTTTTTTTAAACAGTAACTTTTTTTTTTTTTTTTTTTTTAAATGCAACTTGATAAACCATAATTTAATAAGGAAAAAGGACATCATTCCGAGAGTATCAATTTTTTTTTTTTCAACTTTTAAGGATTCATTTGCTGGGAATGGAAAAGCTAACCATTAGTTAAGCTGAAATGAGAACCAATATGCCATGTGCCATGTTGACTGCATTACCACACTAATTGCTATTAAAAAAAAATATAAAAAGGAGTTTAAGTAATTCATACAACAAATAATTTAAAAGCTCCACACGTACCTGCAGTATACTCCCTGTTCTCTGGAGTGTTAAGAGGTGGTTCAGTAAGTAAGAAGTGATGATCCTCTGGCTCAGCTCTCAAATATTTGAAAATACAATGCTCAAGGAATCTTTCCATAAGATCCCAGTCCTCAACAAGCCCATGCCGTACTGGGTACTACACATAGATTAAGAAAAACTTATAGAACAATTTTTAGTCATCTAGAGCAAAATTATAGTGATGAAAAAGAAAGGAAAATTATTCTTAATTTTGAATATTCCAAGCTTCACACAATTTAAAGAAAATTAATCATCCTTGAGAAGTTGGAAAATTTCAAGGAAGTTCACTCATGATAGAAAAGAGACGTTCTGTATTTAGATACATCTGATCATTACTCTAAGTTTTGCTAATAATTGATTAGATGGAAAATGCATAGACATATGCATAGAAACATTTATTTGCACAGATATATTGATCAGAGAAACTAAAATAAAGATTGGATCATTCGAAGTTCACAATAAATAATGTAAAATAAATAAATAGAATTCTTCTCACTCAAGCATAAATAAATAAATTATACTAGGAATTAAATTTTCTTTTAGTTTTTTTCCAGTTAAAGAATCTAATAATTTAAAGATAAATAGTATATCATAAATATGTTTTGATTTCAAAATGTAGTAAAGAGTTACTGATAGAAAAATATTCCTTAAAGGTGTATTCATTAATAGAGTCAATAATCAATGACTCCTGTTTTCTATTTATACATGTGTTTTCTTGACAAGTATAAGTGAATGTACATTTACTAAAAACCAAAACCTTGATAACATCTTAGCTTTGCTTCATATTTATGGCATAAACATACTTTATCTCATATATTACAGATATAAGTAAAACAGAAAATAAATGGCAATTATTAAAACCTGCATTTTTCTCTCAAGAGAAAAAGTTTGTTAACTGAACTAAAGTTAAAAATCTATTGTAAATAATAGTAACAATATTTTGCAGACTTACCTTTATGGCATACCCAGTAGCCTCAAAAGCTTCATCACCAATGTAGAAATCTAGATCTTCTACTCCCTTAGTGAGCTTCCTAATAGCTTGATCTCCTACTTTTGCTGTTTCCTTAATACCAATTGCAGATGGAATAATAAACTGAGGTTCTTTATTTCCTGCAAAACCCAGTTTGGTATACCTAAAAATAGTTTTAAAGAAAATTTAAATACTAATTTTAGAAATATTAAAATTCAAGGAGTAGGATAAAAAAAAATTAGCCGTTGCACAATTAAAAAGATAGTAAGTAAGAAAATATGATTAGTTGTTCCTTAAATTGAAAATTAAAATACATTACCCTGTTCCAACATCTATTACACATGCTGGTAAATGCCCTGCCATATTAAGATATTTGAATTAGCTATATGAATGTGAGAATAATTTGGGATAATCTAAATAAATAGCTTCATAAATCTACACTGCTAAACTAGAGTATTAGTCATATCCAAGTGTGTTATTCATAGGGGAGGTTACAAGAGGCTCTTCATTCTCCAATGGGCGGGGCTTATGCGGAGTTTGTAATAGTGCAGGTTATGTTTTGAGTGGTGACATAACTGTCAAACTTCTTCATGCCACTTTTCTACCAATTTGCACGGCCTTTTAATAAAGGTATCTTCCGAAATGTCCACCAAATGGCTTTGCAGAATTTTAAAGCGGATTATGAGTCTTGTCATATTCGAACTAATTTTTTACAGAAGACATTGCTCACCCTTGGAGCTAGTGCTGCCTCTCTGATTGATCCTTCTAGAGGAGGTACTCATAGTAATGTTATTTCTAAAGATACATTTAATGCTTTACATTAAAGTATAATTTAATAGTGTTCATGGAAACAATTTTATAGATTGCTGTTATAAATTGATTCCTATGCTGGAAAAGTTAAAATAATGTAGTTTTTCATTTCATTATTCCATTTAAGACATCGTTAGAAAAACCAACCGAGGGACCGAGATGTACACAGTACAATTTACCATTGATGAGTCACAAAGTTTGATATATGTTTTTAATTCCAGTGATAATTTGGAAGTCAAAAGGATGGAAGTCCTTTTGGTAGTGGTATTATGTGATAGTGTTTATTATGTAGTATTATGTGAAGGTGTTATGTAACCATGAATTTACACCTATGTATAATCTAGTCTAACCAAGTTTGGTATATGGCTTGTACTTTATTATAAAGGGGACTCTGGTTATTTATTTGTTATCCTACAGATTATTATAATTAGGAAAAGGCCTGTTTATATAATCTGACTTCTCTCCTTTTGGCTATCCAAGCCAGGCAAAAGAGGATCTTGCCTGCATCCTACTACCTCTGGCTTGGCAACATGTAGTAGTAGCGTCACAAGGGGGGTACTCTATGTCCACATGTAATTTTTAATGTGAAATATATTTATTTCAGATCAGTCAGGGATCAAAATAAAAAAATAAAATAGCCTGGATAACCCTTTAACTTTTTGAGCTTTAACACTTTCATCATAAGTTCCAATAATATGAGTAATACTTTTGAAATTTTTTCATCTTTCATAATCAGATTGTACATTTATCTTATTCTTCATTGGATGATTACTTCTGACTTATCCAGCTCTTATATGTAATCACTCATCTGGTTAATAGTTTATTATTTCTCCAGATTTTTATTTTGTTTTAAATATTTAATATTTATTTCCTGATTTATACTATTACTTACTGATTAGGAGTGTGTATATTATGCCTGTGTGTGTTGTGTTTATGGGCTTGTGCGCGGGCGCGCGTGCACACACACACACACACACATACAAATATGAATGTTTTCTTATTCACAGATATGATTGCTACACTTGGTGAAACATGTGGAGAATCAGCATTAAGATATATGAAGAGTAGAATGGAAGAAAGTGAAGAGGGTCAGAGAATTTTGAGGTGAATAATAAACTTTAGTAGTTTTGTATATACTTTATAGTCTTTTATTTGTATTTTAATATTAATTGATTAAGATTCTTAACAATATTAAGTGATTCCTTTTACTTTGTTCCATGATCTTTGAGTGAATTTAGAAAAAGTATAATTGAAATTAATCTCATTTGAAAATTATTTAATTTTTTTGGGAAGTTGCTTTTATCTGTAAAATTAAGTTCATTATTTAGTGTAATTAGCTCAATATAAGTGGATGATCATGTATAATATCAAGTTCAAGTAAGAAAAAGGTTTCTTTTGCTTCAGCTTGAATGATATTAAGTTTAGAGCAATAAAATACGAGATAGATTAGTTTATTGATAAAAAAAAAAAAAAAAAAAATTAATGAGTTACAGCAAAACTGTACGATTTTGGTGGTTTGCCCAAACCCATAATCTATTGGTCTCGAAGAGACAATTAGTGGTTTTCTTTATGAAATTTGGCATATTGATTTTAAAGGCAAAACAAAAGGGTAAGTTTATTATCAAACAAAATCGGAGTATTAGGATTTGGGGATTACTATAGGGGTAAATGTAAAATTTGACAAACAAATATATATTTGATGCACTGAGTGTAATGTTTAGTTTAGAGTAATATTACTGGCTTGCTTGCTTCTTTTTTTTTTTTTTTTTTTTTTTAGAAAAGAAAAATTTCAGCTAAGTTTATTATTGAGCTAAATCAGGCCAATATGAGTGGGGATTTACAGGTTTTGGAAATACCATATAATTTGTCAGATGTGCTGACTTTTTTTTTTTCAACTACTTAGAGGGCCACATATATTTATGATATGTTCTTTTTAACTTTTATTTTGCTTTATTGTTGAATTCTCAATATATTCATTTTATTTACAATTCTCTTAAATAACTTTATTCACTATATTGTTCTTTTACATCTCATTTTCATCATTCTCTCTGTTATTTAATTGATCATTTATTTATTGTGATAGTATTCTATTTCTATTGAATTGAATTTCACAATTGTATTCTATTTCAATCAAAAGTAAAACTGTCCTCTACAGTTGAGGGAACAGCTTTTTCAAGGCCTGTCCGGTTACTGACTTAGGACTACTTTTATAGGAGATTCAAGCATTTATTGGAATTTTATTTCTTTATTGTATCCAACACCATAGTTAGAGGAATAAACTAGTAGATTACCTCATGGGTATCTCAAAATACTATACCCATAATATATTTTTCACTGAAATTCACTCTTTGATACACCCTTAGTGAAATAATGAGTTCAATAACTTAATACTATTTAGGACCCTATCATGCAAAAATATTTTTAAATAACTCAACTCCCAATATTTTCTCAACTAAATTTGTTTCTTGACTGGGAATGACCAATGAAGTTCCTAATAGGATCATATCATGCGATAAAAATTTTAAAATACTCAACGCATTACATATTTATCAACAAAATTGTCTTTTTGGCATGGCTCTTGTGCTTAAAATGGTGTCACCAAAAAAGTTCCATCAGTGGGAAAAACCCCTTGTGGTTTATAGATGTAGCCATCTCGAATATTCAGTTATTTCAAAATTTTAACCCTTTATTTTTTTTAACCCACTTTACTGTTTTCTGATCATGCTTACTTTAATTAAAAACCTTGTTGACACATTTACTACCTACTCTTAAAAAAGTTTTAAATGCACTTAAAACTTTTATGAAAATAAGTTTAATACATTTCAGATTCCAATTTTTATAATTTTACTGCAGAAGGTCTACTATGTATCATATAAAATAACAAACAAATAGCAATATTATTTCCTTATGCATCTCTTACACAAATCATTTCTTTACAGTTAGCTGTTAAAGATACAGCAAAAATGAAAAGAACAAAACAATGTATAACTGAAAGTATTGATCATAATAACAACAGCCCCAGTCAATAGGAGTCATCATTTGGCTGTTATTAAAATTTTAAAATTTCACTGATAAAAAGACTCCCATTAGGTTTAATGGACTATGCTCATATGAAATTAGCCATTTCTTATGAGCATAGTCCACAATATTTCTTGTATGGCTGAACCCCAACTTTTTTGTGATTTCGGATTCTACTTGTGTTGAAATATAATTGACAAAACATCAGAAATCAAATTTTGAGGGGAGTGAAAATTTTGATTTTTCAGGTTTATTTCTATAGTTTATTTTCTATTAGGTAAATAAAGTATGAGTGAAATTAAAAATAATATAAAATTTCAATCCTCATTATTTTTAGTCCGGAAACTTATCATTGTAAGAACCAAAATTAAGCTTAAAAATTGGTGCTTGTAAGCCTATTGCTCTGCAGAACCTATTTTTTTTTGTTTTAATATTCTTTAAGACTAAAATAAAATATATTTTGCTGCTGAAACAAGGCCAATGAAATGTTTCTTTTATAAGCAGATTGATTTTTTTTTTTTTGTCAAGGGTTTGAAATTTGTTTTTCAGTTAGCTATCAATTATAAGTTTCAACAGTGAACATTTACTTTAAGTTTATTTATTTATTTTGTTAAAATTTTATTATTATACCTTAATATGTTCTGGGTAATTTTGTCTAAAATTAATTTTTAACATCAAACCATCTTCCTAGAAACCATGGACATTATTTTTTTTTGTTTTCAAGCAATATGGATAGTATAATTTATTGTGTATGTATTTCACTTTGGTTTCAGAGAAATGCCTAGAATCAACTCTAAGACTGTGGATTTGGATTACTTAAAGAAGTTGCCAACAGCTACTGTTGGACATACTTATTACAAATTTTTAGAGAAAAATGTAAGTCGGTTTTGAAATTTTCAGCATTATCTATTTTTACAATTTCTCTAATTATCCATTTATTGGCTGCTAATTAGCTTATATAGTCAACATACATACTAAGATGCAGATTAATTGTCCTTACTTACTAAAATTAAAACTAATTGCATTTTTTCTTCTATTAAATCTTGAAATAGCTTTGTTTTGAGTAAGTCTAGGGGGGTCTTTAGGAACAAGATAAGCTTCTATCTTCCGATCTTTTTTTTTTTTTAATTTTTATCAAGACTAAGTCATGAATTTGTGATCCTGGAGACACGTCACCCCTCTCGCCTTCTTGATAGCCCTGAAGATGGCTTAGAATGTAAGCCAAAATGTTGGCAGATAATTAAAAAATACATATTTTTTAAATTGTATTTTTTTTTAGATCTACCTTGACTGAACCCCAACAAAATAACATCTACTAATGGATTGGAATGAAATTGGAGTATACTGTGAAGTGGGTGGAGATGAGATCTTGGATGAAAGGGATATTAAAATCTTGATCGAGAATAGAGTTAGAGTCATATTATGGAACATTTGCAATTTTCTAAGGATTTTAGATTGAAAGGATTGTATTCATTGGATATTGGAAGGTTTGGTGGCATCCCAGAGTTCTGCACCATACGTCCAGATTGGTCATGTTAATGTCTTTAAGAGGATCAGTTTGTTTTCTATTGTTAGCTGTGCAGGACTCTAAACAAATGGTTAGAGATATAAGATTTAAAGAAGCCCTTATTACATTAAGCATCTAATTTTTGTTGCTGGTTGAACTCCCTACAATCTGAGGAATGCTTGTACCTATGGAACTAAGCTCAAGCTTGACGCTTAGCCAGTATGAGGTTTTGATTTAATCAGGGAGGGGTTCTGGTAAATTTGTTGTGGAGTGGGCACAGGTGGGTTGGCCTTTCAAAGACACTGCTGGAATATGATAGTAAAGAACTGAACACCACCAGAACTTCAGAGGTTTTCAAGGGGATTCGGAGGTCAATGACTCTTCTAATAGAGTTCTGAAAAATGGGCTAATATTCAAGTACTGAGGAAAAACATGCCTTATAAGTACCCCTAATTATAATTGGGTAATTGACAAGTAAGTGAAGAAATCTAAAGGCTAATAAGATGTACTCTGGTGAATTCTTGGTTTTATGATATTGGCTAGGTGAATGCAATTTATTTAGACTATTATAAAGTATTTGATAGGATTCAATATGACATATTAGTTAATATACGAATAATCCCTTGGGCTTATGAATATGGATTCATTAGGTTTTCCTTAAAGGTATGATTTAATTATAGATATTAATGGTAATATCTATAATTAAATCATACCTTTAAGGAAAACCTAAACATTAAGTTGAAACTGAGAAGATATCATCAATTTAGACCTCCAAAGTTAATCTAAATTAACTTAAGAACTTAAAATAATTTTCTTGTTTTCATGAAAAGCCTTACCTCCAGGACAGAAAATACATTTTAGAATTTATTTGGATTCGAACATTGACTCTGACTGTGTGATTCTTCCAAAAAAGGTAGGCAGGTTTGACGTCTGGGACCTTAGCAATAAAAAAAAAGAAAGTTCACATTTCCATGACTGAGGGGAAATATAATTTTTCAGATACACAACGTAGGAGGTAAAAGGGTGGGGGGGAAGGTCAGAGGCGGAAGGTACAAAGGGAAAGGGGCCTATTTCAAAAGAGGGCAATAAAAAGGACAAAGAAAAAAATGAAGGGTATTATTGGGAATAGGTAACTTTGGAACTGGGAAAAATGTTTGACAGGTTTATTGATAAGGAGGGGTGATGGTTTTTAAAATGTTGAAAATGTTTGAATAAGTTGAGGAACTTTGTTCTATGTCTGTTCTGTCATTAACTGGACAGTCCCTTTGTACCTTCCGCCTCTTACCTCCCCCCCCCCACCCTTCTACCTCTCACGTTGTGTATCTGAAAAATTATATTTCCCCTCAGTCATGGAAATGTGAACTTCGGGACAGGGCGTCCTCTCTCGTCTTCATAATAGGTAGGTGTGGCAAATTACTGTTTTAATGTTATTCAATTATTTTTAATAAGTTGTTGTCTGCATGTTATTTAAAAAAATTTTTTATATTAATCTTACATAGCTTTCTACATTCATACTTTTGATATCACTTTACATTATGGCAATTCTGTATTATATTATTGTCAATTATTACTGAATTCTCATGACATTGTATTTCTATAGCCCTGAAGATGGCTTACAATGTAAGCCGAATCGTTGGCAGATAATCTTTTAAAAAAATACACTTTTTTTTAAATTTGTATTTTTTTGGATCTACCTTGACCGAACCCCAACTAAAATCATCTAATAATAATATCTAGGGTAAAAAGAAACTCTCCTTTTGAATATATATATAGGTTCTGTATAAAAGAATTTCATTCAACAAAAGTGAAAACTGAGTGCATTAGAAAAGCCTTTCTTAAGGTAAAACAATAATCAAGTAAAACATCAATTTGGGGTATATCTACTAACATCCAAATTATTTATTGCATGACTGCCATAATTGCATCTAAAAAATTTTGAACAAAGTCTAATTGGATGTTATTCTAGCCTGTTTTAAAAGAAACTCAGTGCTTTCACAATACCTCAATTTGACAAACAAATATACTAACTTTCTTTTTATTTTAGCTTATAAAGAAAGTCTAATATGGCTAGGTTTATATTGTTTTCTTTAATTATCTCTTTTGACTTCGACAACTGTTTCATTGAACCCTAGCCATCAGCATTTTATTAGCACTATACAAATAATCATTGTTATGCAGAAGTTACACAATACATATGAAACGCGGTGGGTTTCATTAAAATGAAAAAT
Organism: Oncopeltus fasciatus; assembly: GCA_000696205.2. Classification (NCBI taxonomy): domain Eukaryota; kingdom Metazoa; phylum Arthropoda; class Insecta; order Hemiptera; family Lygaeidae; genus Oncopeltus; species Oncopeltus fasciatus. The sequence goes on along the minus strand of KZ808099.1, from coordinate 134,246 downwards.
AATTGTTAAGGTCCAACACTAAAAAAAAAAAAAAAAAAAAAAAAAAAAAAAAAAAAAAAAAAAAAAAANTTTTTTTTTGTTTTAATATTCTTTAAGACTAAAATAAAATATATTTTGCTGCTGAAACAAGGCCAATGAAATGTTTCTTTTATAAGCAGATTGATTTATTTATTTTTTTGTCAAGAGTTTGAAATTTGTTTTTCAGTTAGCTATCAATTATAAGTTTCAACAGTGAACATTTACTTTAAGTTTATATATTTATTTTGTTAAAATTTTATTATTTTTTTTTTTTTGTCAAGAGTTTGAAATTTGTTTTTCAGTTAGCTATCAATTATAAGTTTCAACAGTGAACATTTACTTTAAGTTTATTTATTTATTTTGTGCTAAATTTAGTTTTTATTTAAGCTTTGTTCCTTAGAAAGTTACACCAGATTCTCGGTTGACAGTTCAGTTTGTAGATGATGTTGAGCTAGCTTACGTCATGCAGAGGTATCGAGAAGTTCACGATTTGGTGCATGCCATCCTGGGAATGCCAACTAATATGCTTGGTAAAGTTTTGAAATATTATGTTATATTAAATATGAGACATTTAAATGTACATAATGACAGTATTCTTTCTAAACTTTGTGAGTGATCTCAGCTTTTTTCCCATGGGATCTTCACTAACATAGCATTGAAGATTCAAAAAATATATTCCATTCGTCGAAGCCTACGTGAACATCAAAAATATTGTTTCATATGTGTGTGTGTGTGTGTACATATATATATATACTCTTATATCTGTCAGCTTGGTTCCTCTTGTTTCTCCCGAAGTTCGATTCTGTAGACGGTCAATCAATCTTATAACTACGTTTATCTCCTATTTTAGATATAGTTTCATTTGTTGGAAAGTTTGAACTGCTTTTTATGCTGGCATAAGTGCGTTAAATATTGAGCATGCAATGTATGGGAAATACAACGTTTCCTCTGTGCATGTTATTATGCAAATGATGAAGGGTAATCTTGACTAGACAGCAAAAATGAAGAGTTCTAAATTTATTTTTTTTCTTAAGTCCTGTTTTGTTGCCACACCTTAAAAAAATGCAAAAAGGCTTTGCCCAATATTTCTCTTCTTTTTTATATGGAATACGTCGAAAAGAATTTTTCTTAACCCTATCTTTTTCTTTGAAGACTTTCTTCTTCTCTGATCCCCCATTTTCACAATAAATTGCAGTGGTATTTGAAATTTCAACAAATCATTGAAGAGCGACAAAGGCTTGCCCTTCGGATAACATTCTTCAAGAAGATTGTCGCAATTACATACCCCTAGAAAGAATCATGTGATGTGGTGGTAAATAGAACTATGGCATTAATAAATATCTCAGCTTTTACAGCTTTTCTTTTTTTTTTCTTTTTTTTTTTTTNGCTTAAAGGGAAAAAATTTAATATCATAATATTTTTGTTATGAAAAAAAAAATGTATAAAACAAAATTAATGTAAAATGTAATTTTATAACATCCATTATCTATGACTACAAAAAACAAAAAAAAAAAATTTAAGAAAGACACAAGAATGCAATTTGGAGTGTTGGGCAGGAGCTCTGATTTATATAGCATAGAAACTAAATTCAGTATTTATGTCTTTCATTGCAAGCCCTTAAATGATTTAATAATTTCATTAAATAATTTCCTGAGTTACTTCAGTCGCTGCGAAATTGTTTTTCAAGTAATGCCTTAAAATTATGAGAATTTTGTAGGACACACTATCATGTTTTTTTTTTTAAAACATTTAACTAAACTGATGCTTATTTTAAAGAAGTCGAATGGGATTTAATAAGCTTAGAGAGAGCTCTAAAGGGATTATTTAGTATGGGTAAGTATTAAATTGAATTAAAACATTTCACTCCTTTGATAAAACAGTATTTAAAAAAAATATTATACCCCTTTATATATAGATTTTAATGTATCATATTTTTAGCTTCCCCAACTGTGCTTATCGGGGTTAAAGAATTTAATGTTTACCTCTAGAATGGCCCTCCCCATGATCCCAAGTTGTATGATAGCAGGTTAAAATAAAAACAAAAAGAATATATAGAAGAACATTCTGAAAAATTCTGAGAGAGCAAGTTCAGTACTGACCACATGTATAAATAGGCTTGAATATGAGAGCCAAATTCAATGTGAGTCCCAAAGCCCTTAACAGCTTCTTGTCATTGGAATACCTTTTCTATTAACTGTAAAGTATAATATTATAAATTATTGTTGATGACATACATAGAATCTTTAATTGTCAAAAATTATTTTTAAAGATCAAAATCTCTCTTTTGACAAATATTTAAATAGATATTGACGATGAATAGAGAAAATTAATTGCTTTCCATCTAATATTTTATTTGAAGCTTGATATTAGTAAATAACTAATCTGATTATCATTTAGGTAATATATCTTACTTTGAGATAAAATCACATCCATGCTCTAGACTTTTTGGGAGGGAAAAGTGGAGTTAGAGTTCTATATTCTAAATATCTTCTTCAATATATGTTTTTTTTTGAGAAATACATGTATAATATGTTATAGGATATAATTTTCAGAAAATTAAATTTTGTTCTTATAATGTTAACAGAATTCTTTGCAAATCTTTATAGGAAAATTTTCACAATTCTTTCTCTAAATTTAACATAAAGCATACACTTAGAGAATATTATATTAAAAAAGTTGGTCTAGGCAAAACTATTATTAGTTCAGGGATATTTAAGTTGACTTGAGAGAATTTATACTTGACCAGCTGGCTGAATGAACAAAATTTATTATTTTTTAAATGTACAATTTCGTATAATGTTAATTGGATAGCCATAGAAATAATTACACCAAAAATTTCATTGTAAGCCTCAATTGTGCAACATAAGATAATAGTCTTAATAATAAATTTAATTAAAAAGAAATTTTTAAAGGAGAGTTTTATTGACCATAGTTATTATTAATAGATGATTTTTTTTCTACCTTGACCGAACCCCAACTAAAATCATCTAATACAAATTTTTTTTGGTTTACAAATTTTTTACTCCATATTACATGTCATATTTAAGTATTTTTAATTAAAATCTGGCTCTTTTTCTACAATTTAAAATATATAGGTAACCAATTTATATATTTAAATATATCCACTTGATCCTTTAATCATTTCATGTGACAATCCCCTAGATTAACAAATATAAAAAATTTATAATGCCAAGTTCTTTTTGGCATTGCCAATTGATTTGTTCAAATATTTACTTAGTTGTTTTCCATGTTATTTCTATAAATTAAGTTTTGCATCTTTTAGAACTGGTTAGAAATAAATATATGAAACTAAATCAGATAGTTTTTAATTATTGGAATCAAACATTTACTCGTATTACAAAACTCAGAAGTGATATCATGCTAAAAATAGTCTAGAAACACCATTTCTCTGAATTATCCAGTAGTGTTCTCATATGATCACTTTCACATTAGTACTACACTTCCAATGCTATAGAATACAAATTAAAAAATGCCTAATCTTCATATATACTGGCCGAAATCTGGCCATCAATAACTTGATAACAAATTGTCAACTATTTTAAATGCTATATCTATTATAATATCCCTTCAGTGCTACATCTAGGTGTTACTGCTTTAAGTAATTAAGAGGTCAATCGGATGAAGATGATAAATAACATTTTTGGGGAAATTAAAAAAAAAATTTTTTTGTTTACAAATTTGTTACTCCATATTGCATGTCATAGTGACATAATTAAGTATTTTGAATTAAAATCTGGCTAACCAATTTATATATATATATTACTCTGCCAATGCTAATCTTTGACACACTGTTGTATCATAAATTGAAGTAAGAAGCTAGAATATCATAAATTTTAATCTTGCAGGAGAAGTAACTGTGAAGTGGGTTGAAGGAATCCAGACAAGACTTCCCATGTGCATTGGTGGGGGCTTATTAGGTGCTATACGTCTTGCTCCCAAGTAAGCATAAGAAATTTTGAAAATAATAATATAAGTAGACAGGAAAAACCAGAAAATTCTTCTTATTATGCATTCTAATTACTTTAAATATTTTACAGGTTGTACTGAAAGAAAAATATCTTATTCCAATACCTAAATACTTTTTCTTGAATTTATTTGATATTTTTCAGTTAATTTCCAAAGTTCCTGAAATTTTAATTATGATTTATTTATTTAAATGGAATTTTAATAATTTTTTAAAAATTCTTGGATTTACTGTGGTGAAAATATCGCCTTATTAATTTCTGGTCGATCAGTAATTTTTGGGACTATTTAAAAAAAATGTTTTCAAATGCACTGGCTTCTCATGTTTGGCTAATGCATTTTAAAAATAAAATATATTTTTGCTCTTTAACTTGTTAACAAATTATTAACTTTCATGTTTGTTGTTTGCCAGGTTAAAGAAACAAATGTTTATTGTTTCGAGATTAAGTTCCATTAAATTCACAGCTTTTTCTATTTTGTATATTGATGTTTTTTTTGTTTTTTCTTTTTACAGATAACTAGGATACACTAATTCAAAATATTAATTTTTATACTTTTATTCAGTTCTGCGAATGTATAAATTGACTAATTTGGGAATGATTTCTATATGAGATTCTTGAATTTTTATAACCTATGCATAATGATTGTTCTAGGCAGAGGGAAAAGTATGTCAGGACTCATCTCCCATGGGCCATTCGGACAGGAATGAATAGCAAGTTCCTCTTGAGTGTTTATTATGAACAACGCTGGGAACAGCCTCTTGCTGAACTTCACAAAAACTTAAATATAATTCCTTTGATAACAAAAAAAAATATAACAAATGAAAATATAAAGGAAAAGGTTTAGAAATAAAAAATTGTTTTAAAGGATTGTAATTTTGTTTTTTATCAGTAATTAAATATTGTTTTTGATGAAATATATTTATTAATGTTTGCTGTTTTGAATTTTTTATAGCTTATAATTACACCGATAATTATACTAAAAGTACAATGATAGCTTCTGTGGTTCCAAAACTTAACAATCAACAATATTAAACAAAAAATTAAACAAATTAACAGTAATTAATATTACATAGTACACACAATAATCGAATAAGTTGCCACAATATACATGCTTCACCTATTCTTATCTTCTAAATACTGTAAAAAAAAAATATAAATTTTTTAGTTGTTTTTTTTATTACATCATAAGTTATAATATATTTTATAAAGTTTTTGTTTGGTAAACAACCTTTAAGAATTTTTTTATTGACAATTTAACTCCAAAATGTAAATATATAAATGTAGTTGCTTACAAAATATCTTTTGAAATAAATCTGTTAAAAAAAGCTAAATAAGTGAAATAATTAAGTCCTGCTAATGTGAGTTTAAATTGAGTATGATAAATTGTGCTCTAATATCTTTTAGTAAATGCAATTTTAAAACTATTTTATTCTTGGAATGTTTTAGTATTGTATAGATTTTGGACTAATTGTGGTTAATAAAATTTTGTTTAGCAAATAATAACCATTTTTGTACATGAATTCGCGTAAAAACTTAGTGGTAAATAAAACTTACAAAGATAAATAAATTAAAATATAATTTTACCATTTATCAATATTCTTTATGGAGTTCTTCAAATTCTGGGAGAAAGGGGGGGGGGTGGAGAATATGTTTAATGCGACATGTATACAAATATACATACTAAATTAATAACATATTTGTTAAAAAATTATAGAATCCTTTTGTAGGTTATTTTCTTCTTTTTTCACATTCTATTTTTGGATATTTAGTTGGAATTTATATCTATAAATTCAGGCTATCAGAAGTTATCTCTCAGTGGCTTGAGCAAAGCTGTTAATTTTCAAACTGATCTCAGTCCAAAATGATAATTACTGCTACTTGAAGAACTCATTTTCATGGAATGAAAAATTTGCCCCTAGAAATAAATAGATTAATTTATAATCTAAAAAAAACTAAACAAATGCATTTGTGGTCTATATAAATGTCATAATTGATATTTCTCAGAGGTTTATTTTATTGATTTTGTATAATTTATATAACTTCTTGAGGGAGGTTTGCTAAAAAAAAAATCTGAATAAAGTAATTGTGTGGAATGTTAGTAGGAATGAAATAAATAAAAGTGAGTAAAAACAAAAAAAAATTATAATTAAACTTCTAAAAATTCTGAAAATAAAATGAGAGGCTTTCTCTTCTGTGGCTCATGAACCTTGTAGTTTGATGTGGTGTTATGGAGCAGATTCTTTGGCAGGAATACTGAATTGTCCTGACTTAATGCTGAAAGTTGGATTCTCTTCAAGAATCTCACTTTACCTAGCCCTGAAATTACTTATTTTAAATTATCTACAAGATTGGTTTAGTTCAGACTTTTTTCTCTCTAAAATTTCTAAGTTCTTCCGGGATTCAACTTGTTACTATGTGTTTATTAAATATTATCAATGTTGTTATTAATAACACTACATATCACACAATTTGCTGATAGATATCATTTTCTATAGGTAGTGATATTGATTCCTATCTGTATTATATAGGCATAATAGTTATTTTATTTTTTATTATCAGAACAAATGATAACAGTTGATTTTCCCAACAAAATCAAATGATTTATTTTTTCTTTTGGGATAATAATGCCTGCTATTAATTGCCCAAGGATTATTATTAACAAAGGTATATACCATATAAACCATATGGTTTTGCTACTGATGAACACTAAGATTTGTACTGGACGAGAATAAATTCCTCAACCGAAATTTTTATAAAATCAGAAGCCTCTTTGTGATGTATGCTATTTGATGAAATTTTATTACTCAATTAAATGCAGGCCCACTAGAGGTCTCTACCATCTGATCATATTCCATAGTCTTTAGAGGATTTCTGTGGTCATTCATCCTGACACATGGCCAAATCACTTGAGCTGGCGGGTTTCTAGGAGCTAAATTAATGGGGCTGTCCTGAGTTCCTGAAGGATTCTTTCATTCTGAATGGAGTCTATCCTTGTTTTTCTAGCCCTTCTTAGTAGGAATCTCATTTCTGGACTGGTGATCCAGTATTCCGTCTGTTAGTCAGTACCCATTTTTAGCTTAAAGATGTGGAGCTCAGCATACTTTTCCACCTCTTCCCTACAACAGTATTACATATCTGGTAGTAGAGTACATTTGCCTTACTAATCCCATTTTATATTTCTGCATTTATTTTCCCAGATTTTTCTTATGAAGGTCCCAAGGGATGTGTAGTTTGTAATTTCTTTTATTTACATCCTCATCATTACAATATAAGTGTATATCTTCCTACTTGCACGTCTTGCTTTTGTTGGTAATACACAGCCCTTTTCGACTGAATTCCTCATGGTATTTTGTCAAGGCCCGCAGTAATTTTTCTACTGAATCCATAATCAGTACCACAACATCCGTATAGTTGAGAATCTGTATTACTATCAAGGTAATCAAGATGCCTTAGTACTAAGAATGTCTTGTCAGTTCTTCTCCTACACATGGATGACACTTCATCCATAAACGAGAGAAATAGCAAAGGTATTAAACTATTTCCTTGTTTGACCACCTTAGTAACATTGAAATAGACTACTCCATTCAGCCAGGCAATTTTCTTATATTCATGATACGTCGACTAAGCTATTAGCTATTATAGCTATAGCTTTCACCAAGCCATTTGGAACATTCTTTGCTTTGAATCCCTACCATACTTCATATTATGGTTCAGAATCTAAGGCAGATTTAAGCCAAAATTCTTATGAGCACAAATATCTGTTATCTTAGCACAAATTCTTATCTCAGTCCCAGGATTTCTTGAAAAAAATTTCTGATTAAGAAAATATGATCATGTGCACTAAGCCCCGGTCTGAACCCAACTTGCTCTTCACCAATTAGGTGCTCCACTAGTGTTCTTAAGTGGTTTTCCAGAATGGAAGTATAAAATTTATAGACGAGATACATACGGGTCGATAGTAAGAGCATTCCGCCTTGCACCTTCCCTAGTGAATTGGTATAATAATTTTATATTACCATTCCAATTTTCCACTTGTATATAAAAGTAAAATTGAAGAAAATTTCTTCCCCAAACTTTTTGCTTTGTGAGACAACCCTTTTGTCATAAGGGAGTTATCACTGAAATTCTATATATGATCATATAATGCAATTTTTAAACAATGTTTATAACTTTACTGTAGTTGATTAGTGATGAATAAAATAAAATAATATACACAGGAGATTTAAATTTCTATCATCCTGATTGAAAGAAGATAATTGCCCATTGTCTAAGGTTATGTCAGAAAGGAGCTTAGAAAAAAGTCTTATGAAAACATTATCTAGAAAAGCAGGTATAGCCCGGAAAATCTAAATTAAAGAATGAGATATTATTTATTATTTTAGTTAATAATAATTTATTCATTATAATTTATTAAATATATAATAATAATATTTAAATATAAAAAAATCCATTAATTTAGGTTGTTATAGTGGTCGAAATAATCCTGATTCCTGTATTTTATTAACTGATTTATAGTGGACATATTAGGGGGTGTTTATAGGGCGTAATAACCTAGAAGTTGATTGCCCTTCAATCTACTACTACTCACTTATCTAGAATTTATTATATAGAGGATATTATTGTTATTATTATTATTTATTTACTTACCTTTATTATTTTTTGTTTCTTCTAGTTAATTTTTTCTTACATGACTTTTTTCTGAACTAATTTCTGACATAACCTTAACCATTTTGGAATAGTTATCATCCTGATATTTCTAAAAGATGTTTTTAGTATTTTTCACCAAGAGGGGCTTGTGGTGCCATCATAACTTTCCCCTTATTGAAAAAGGGTAATGACCCAATTTCGCTCCTTCACTGACTTCCTGAGACTAAGCACTGTGCACCTTTTTGACCCCATCCTGAGGTCATGTTTACTTATGCGTGATATAAATCTGACAAATAACTCTAATATCCTGTTTCGTGAGACATATATTTTTATTTTCTAACAGGATATCTTCTGATTACCTATTCTCACAGTAAGGTGACTGGTCATGATCTGTCATATTCGTATTGGTTGTCATTATACCTTATAGTGGGGTACAAAAACATGCGACAAAAATAACAATTCATACTGTAGTTATTGTACCAAAAGAGTTTCTAATTAGTAAATGATAATTGTTCTTTCTAGAAGTGCAAGAATTTAGACAAGTAACATATAGTTCAGCATTATCTATTACTTGAAAAACAATAGATTCAATACTTAACTTACCGCTGTTATTGAGGAAGGGAGATGTATTGGCAGGAACATCATCTTCAGAATTAGAAAACCATTGTGGGGATGAGTAGGTAAAGTCAGGTTGATTAAACTGCTTACCCGCTTCTAGAGCCAGCTGAAACGACACATAAATAAATCATATGCATTACAAATATTTTAGCAATCATAGGAGCAACTCTATCAACCAAAACTTACAAAGCAAGAAATACACACTATTTCAAACTGATGCGTCAACTTGGACAGATTTATGTATTAATTCTACACTGTCTTACTTTATGAATCAGTTAATGAACACATTGAAAAATAATTAGGTAAGTCACACTCCTTTGTGTCCATGTGGTTTGTTATTGGGGTACCCTTTGTTGTAAGGCAACAACATTGGCCTGATAATAATTTCCTTTCCCTTTGCATTTGCAGATGGAAGTTCATTCCTTAGAGCCTCCTACATTTAGGAAAAAGATGGCATCAAGAATATTTGTATTACTCTCATTCCAAACATTAATTGTCTCCAGCTCAACAAAAACTTGCAAAAAATAATTTTTTGAAGAGGATGTTTGTCATCAGCAATGAGCCCTGAATTGTGATTGAGAATTGCCTGATTAGTGAAACCTCTAATCTTGTGTGTCCTGTGCAAAGAGTACTACTCTTGCCTTTGGGTTGGCACTAACTCATTCCTTTATCTTTATAAAGTATTCTCACTTACTTATTTTCCTCAAGAAAATTTAAAGTTTTTTTAGAGTTTATTTCTGTGTTATGATGTAGAGTGAGATTCCAGATCTTTTTATTGTTTCTCAGAAATTTTTCTTTTAACAAATTGGAGGAAATTAAGTAATTTCATGGCATTCTAAGCTGTTATAACCTATGCCTAGGCGAACTTTGAACGGCTAGTCCTGATCCTGTCAGTTCTGTGTGAGTACAGCAGACTCGGCATCCATTGCTCCCGCACCCACGTGGCCTTCTCAAATCAAAGGTTCTGATTCATCTCAGGCCTTGTTGAGAAGCTTTCAAATAAAAGGCTAGAATTATTTAATCAAATAAGAGGCTGTTTTATTTAAGCTCTTGCTTTTGGGTTACCTCTCACATAGGAAAATATACCTAATCAATGACAAAAAGACAATTCTTTGCCTACTGGGTACAAGCGTACTCATTTTTATGTAGGATACTATTTCAAGCTCCTGTAGAGGTGTAAGCGTGGTACAAAAAACTGTTAGTAAAATAAAGTGTATTTAAAATTATAATATTTTACATTTAAATCTTTCACAAGTTTTACATAGTACAACAGTTAGCGTGTTCATGTTCATAGAGTTAATAAAAGCCCAACAGCAGTAAGAAGTTAATTTTACTAATTTAAAGATAATTATCGTTTAATATAACTTTATTGCAACCTAAGAAGGTTAAGGTCTTAAGAAAGACCGAATTATACTATAGCAATTAAGACAAATCAGTACAAAGAAACACACCTACGACCTCATTTTTTAATCTGTTGTTTTGTTTTCAGAGCAACTTTTTTTTTTTTAAATAGTTTTATTTCTTTTTATTCAAGGTACATGTTGATATGTGAGAAATGATACTTGCAAGCAGGCAGTTAATTAATTAATTTATTTTAATAAGTGTTAGCATCCCTTTCAATCACTTTGGGTCATGGAGAGAGGAGCTATCTACAGGTTCCCGTCCCATTTTAAAGATCCATGGCTCAGGACAAGCTTTTATTTATAGATAAAACATTGCCCTGGGCGGGATTTGAGCCCGCAGCACCAGGATTGTGAGATCCAAACGGATCCCATGAGCTACCTTGGCGCCCCTCTCCTCCTTTTTTAAAAATAGTTAAATCAAATTCAGCATTTAATCTTTTATCCGAAGCTAGTTTTATTTACTTGATAATGCTTCTTCTAAACCTTCCCTATATTATTTTAAGCAGGGAAAGATTGTTAGTATCAAAACTTATAATACGGGCCGGAGTAACTGAGGGGATCCATTCGGGTCTCTCAAAGCCTGGGGCAAATAACTAATGAAACTTGTCCAGAGCAATGGCTGTTTGAAACAGAATGGCTGCCTGTAGATATTCCCTTCTTACTTTAGATGAAAGGGAGGTTAAAAAAAAAAAAGAAAAAAAAAAGGAAAAGTTCACCTTGCAGGAGCTGCATAAACTAAGCGAATTTCTCAGTATTGTAATTGATAAATGTTTTTTTTTTTTTTTAAACTTTCTATGCCATGTAATCCCACACCTACAGAAAATATATTTTATCAATGAACTAATCTGTGTTGAATTTCATTACTCTAAATGAAATATTAACTAAACTAAATATTATGCTAAATGATTGTCACTTCATGATCATTAAATTAAAATTGAGGGTTTTAGTAAACCCCCCACTTCTAATTGTTTAATTTTTCTGTGAAACTTCTAATATATTTATTTTATTAATAAAATAATCTGTCTTGAGTTTTATTTCTCTAAACTATGCTTTAAGTCTGCTGCATCAAAAAATGTTTTGTACTCGCTCTTGACATTTCAAGTAAATCTCTATGCCTATTCGTTCAATTTTGCACTTTAACCAATTCTATCACTTTTCATTTAAAAGGTAAATACCAAATTCCAGTAAGAAAAACAACTAATTTCGGCTCATAAACCACTAAATTAAAATCCACGGTATAAGTATACCCCAACTCATAATTGTTTATTCTATCCCTTCAGAGTTTCTTTTGCCAATAGACAAATCTATGTTGAGCTTCATTACTCTAAAATAGTTATTATGCCCATTTGGTTGAAAAAAAAAAGAAGATTTCTTTCCACTTGACATTTCAGGTAATGTCACCAGGTTTGTGTATGCCAAACAGATCCTCTCAGTTAAGCAATCACCCCAGAATATAATATCTTCTTTAATATGGGTTTTTTAATAATAAAAAAAAACTTTTTAGAAGAGGGAAAAATAAATTCATGGAATTGCTGAATTATACCTATATGAAACCATGAATAGGCCTTTATTGAGGCATAGTAGCTTGTCTTGTGTCATGGCTGTTTAAAACACTGTAGTTACTTGTTATTTTAAGATTTTATTAATATAATAAAAGTGAAAGCAAATCTTATAAAAAGTGAAATCCGGTGAGAAGGAGGAGGTTTAGATGAAGAACTCATTTTAAAGTAATTGGATTTTTTTTTGTTGGGGTTCGGTAGATCCAAAAATATACAAATTAAAAAAAAAAGTGAGTATTTTTTAAATCATCTGCCAATGTTTCGGCTTAAATTGCCAGCCATCTTCAGGGCTATCATGAAGGCGAGAGGGGATGCCGTGTCACCTGGATCATAATTTCAAATCACTCAGTCACATTTTCACTGATCAATCAGATCACATTTTCCCTACCACTCAGTCATGAAAATGGGATCTTAGTTAGATAGATATTGTATTTAATAGTGAAGTTTCGTAAGTTCCTTGGCTATTATTGTTATTAATTCATCCTAAATTGAAAAATCGACAATATACTCTTTACTGTTAGATAAAAAGAAATTCATAGAATATTATTTTCTATGAATTTTTTTAAGGAAGTGACTTACATATGTAATTTTCATGTTCGAGACCCCCCCTCCCCCAATTTTCCTTCTCCGCCTTATACAGCAAACCTAAGTGGTCATACCTTTTAGCGCTCATCCCCCCATTGTAATCTTATTTATGTCCGTTTTTAATGAAACATGGGAAATCTACTCAGATTCCTGGTTGACGGAATTTTTTTATGTTAAATAAATTTTCTATCGAATTAATAGGCTGCTTTCCTGTACAGTAGCAACATGGAAGTAATGATTACAAAAGAAATACATTTTAAATTGGAGCGAAGAAAAGCCGTCTTTGTCGACGCATGTTGGCTGACTAACCGGTGGGAAGATGAGATCTAGACACTCGATAAGACAATTCTTGGAATAAAAGAAAAGAAATAACGTAGAAAATCGGAAAATATGATAGTACTTCGGAACTCATTTATTTTTCAACTTGGGGAGCACAATTTGATTTTAAATCATGTCAATTGAACATTGAAAGAAAAATTACATTTAATATGTTAAGCCGATCGATTATTACAGTTTTTAAAAGTAGCCATAACAAACAGGCGACGGATCTCAATTGATGACTTCATGTTCATGATGAACAAATATTTTAGAACATTTATTCTGAACAATGTCATGTATTTTTTTTTTCTAGTATTGCAGACTCATTGCTGCTTTTCTATATGATTGAAAAATGAAGAGAAAATCAGTGTGGCTTTTTTAATGTGAATTAATTTTTAAATTCTTTAAAAGCTGTTTAGATGAAATAAAAGGGCCATAACCTCCACTGTCAATTCTGCTGAAAGCGTACAGTACACCTTCGAGGTCATCGTCATCTTTTAACCAAACAAAATACAGATATTAATGGTACAGTACTTTAATCAATTAATTATTTAACAGAATCAGATTTGTATAATCTCATGTCAGAGAATTACATTTTATTTCTTAAAAATTTTAATTTGGTGTCAATTGAGTATGTATATTTAAAAAAAAATCATAAACTCCAACACTAAAAAATGCATAGAGTTGTAAACGTTCAATGAAATTTTATTAATTTTACAATTCTTAAAAAACAAAAACAAAAAAAAAATAGAAACCTTAAACGTTATAAAGAAAAAAAAAATCAACAAAAACACTACATTATTAAAATTAAAAACCTCTTTAAAACAATTTAAAATATACCGTCTCAAAACCATCCAGACTTATTATTGATTAAATATCTATATTATACATTAAAAAATAATGAACTAAAATCACTTAATATTTGGAATTAATACTTGCAGGTTTCTATAAGTACTTATTTTCCTCATAAGTACTTATATAGATTCATACAAAAAGTGAAGGCCTCAGAATAACCAGTTGATATTTCTAATAATAATGCTT
>KZ808099.1:73090-120006 GCA_000696205.2 Oncopeltus fasciatus | reverse complement strand
TATATAGATATAAGTTTCTATTTTTTTAATATTCCGATTCTTATTTTCCATAAGAAAGTACTTAGGAGCTCATTCATTTTTCAACTTGGAGAGCACAATTTGATTTTAAATCATGGGAGTTGAACTTTGAAAGAAAAATCACATACAAAATGTTAAGTCGGACATTTTAAATTGGAACGAAGAAATTTGTCAATAGAATTCAGATAGAAATGATAATTTTTTTTTTGTTGCTATTTATGACTCTTCGTTATTGTTAATTATCTCTGTGACATTCTCCAGCGAGTCATACACCATTGAGAATAGTAACGTACCTTATATTTTTGCAATTTAGCCTTCGTCACTCTCAGTTCTTTGGCCAATTCGTCAATTTTTTTCTTCTGTAGATTGTAATGCAGCTTTAAATCTGAAAGGGTTAGTTTAAATTTAAAATAAACTGAAAAGAAAAAAAAAGTAGTTTTGTAATTGCTGTTAGAAGTATTGTAACTGATATCAGAAGGGCTGTTTAAAGAGACAGGAAATATTTTAGAGTGCGATACTGTTATGCGACGATAACACTGCTCCATTATGACAGAAGTTCGATTTTTGCGAGAAAATATAGTGTTCGGGTAAAACATTTCACATTTAACGGGTAAGAAATCTTAAATGTCACTTTTCTTGGCAAATATAACCCCCACAGCTGTAGTAGGTTGAATTCAGCATCCTTGAGTTATCCATCACTTTAGATTTAACTTTCTTCTTTAAAGATGAATGAGGCAGGAAGATTAACACAACCTTATTGATATTTCAAAGGCAATGTTGATATCTGGTCGTCGGCTCTTCAATATGTAGGACTACCTTAGTTTGCCATAAGATTGATAACGAGTCTCATCCTCTCGAATAACCACCTAAGAAAGAATTTCGATAAAATTATTGATAATATGATTAAACTTGGAATTATTTCTTCAAATTCCTCATAAAACCACCCATTTTCTTCGTTTATAAAAAAAGATTATTCGTAGAGGTTATGTGTTTATTGCTATGAATTTAATGAACAACATATTATTACATATTAAATAAATGAATTCATCCCCAACAGGAGAGCATTTTGTGCCTATTTGAGACTCTGGTAAATTTAACCGGTTTCACTGGTCAGATATGATACCAGAGTGCGTTCTGGATTTGGACAAGTTATCACTGTGGAGTGTCTCAACAGTTTTTAAATTCCAACGCGTGGAATTGGATATTCTCAGACAATTCCCAAGAACCTCGAGAAGAAATATGTATGTTACGAAAATTAGGAAATGGATTGAAACTTTCCCCTGAAACTTTTTTTTTTTTTTGGGAGAAATCGTGGCAGAAACCATTTTAAAAATGTATTTGTATTTTTTTTTAGAAGACTTTGGTTGGGATTAATATGAGTGTAATGAAATACTTTCGGTGTAATTGAGGCAGTATCAATCTAATATTTTATTGCTTATAGGAATACAATATTCCTAATATTTTATTGCTTATAGAAATCCAAGGCCCACATTTCACCATGCCACCAAAAATCCTATGGCCAAGTAGAACTTACCATAGGACGCTCTGCTTTGTAATAAGCTGTTTTATAAATGAACTACTTGAGTAATTTTGTAATTACTCATTGGAATTTTAGCATGCCTTCAATTGTCCGTATTTTATTATTTAAATGTCCTTTAAGCCACAGGGAAAAATATATCTAGTAATAGTAATGTGACTTCATAATCAGCCATCTCATTGCCAAATATTCTTTTACGGCTTTAACCCACTTCAAGGCTATTGTAATTATTACAGCATTATTGCTACATTTTTATGGCATTTCACTTGTTCTTTCTTTATTGCTTAAGTAAAGCAGTCCTGAATATTAGTATTACGAATCTTTTAAATTGTAATTTTGATGTTGAAAAGGGACGTAGATTTGCAGAGCCGAAGGCAAAGACAAGCAGATGGGAGAATAGCCATGAGCGCAAATCAGTCGTATACTTAAAATGCAGAAAAGTTTACAAGAAACAAAAAAATAAGAATTGAATACGCGAATTATTTCTAGAAATAAATTTTAAAAACTATACAAGTAGCAGTTTCCATTTCAGCATTATAAAGATTTAGGGGGAAAAAAATTGCCTATCCATACTGGTAATTTATTTTCATTTATGATAATAATATAAATATTTATAGATCTTCAATGAAAAATAATTCTCCCCATTACTGACAAAAATTTTATTTATTTGTCGTATATCAAGGTGGTTATCCAAATGATGGATAAAAATGTATTCGACAAAGATTGGTCGACTTTCGCTGGTAATTCTTCTGTGGAAGCCAATGAGCTCCCAGGGAGATGACGCAGAGCAAAGAGGGTCGGACGAAACTATAATAGGCCTATTCATTGGGCTTGTTAGTCATGGAGTCATTGCCAGCAGACTGGAAGGGCTTTAGAACACGCATTCGCGATCTCTCTCAAACTCAGCTGGTATCATCCTTATGGTGATGACAGTCAATTCCCGTTTTCTTAAATTCAAACCAGCTTGAATTGATTACAAGTTTCATCAAAGGCGTTACAAAAGAAATTAATTAACAAGAGAATTATCATATTTTATTACTTTTACTACAACTCATTTAGCACTAATACTTCATTTTAAACATTAATAATTCATTTTGGAGGTTTGGGGTGGAAGCAGAGAAGCTGGGAGAGCTAAAAATGCTTGTTGACCTCAGCTAACCTTTCTTGAAGAAGCCACTTTAACAGACATTGTCGGCTCTCTTGCAAAATTTTATATTTTACATATAAAAATCTTTATTCATTACATTCTGTTAATAAAACATATTTCCATTTTAATGGTAAATAATAAAAATAAATAAATAAATTGTCGCCTTGCAGAGAGAAGAGGGCCATCGACCCCACACTCAATAAATTTAAACGACAAGGTCCAAGAGTTCGCGAAGGCATCTTCGTTTTTGTCGCTGGGGAGGATTGTAAGGATCGGAGTCCGACAACAGGGATTGGGCATAAGGATTAGGCCGAAATGGGAGCTTGCTATGGAGGAGCGCAAAGCGGAGATGAGGTCTTGGACATATTGGGTATTTTTTTTATATAACCTTTATTTACATATTACATTCTGTTAAAAATAAATAAAAACATTTTGTAACTTGATTACAATGAATAGTAAAAAAAAAAAAAAGACACTAATGAAAGTCACATGAAGAGAGAAGGTGACCAGTGACATCACTCTCAAATTATTTACAGACTATGTCCCCAGGAAGTCGCGGGGCCATCTTCGTTTGAGTCGACTCCCCGTCGACAATGGGTTGTAGGGGTTGGAGTTGGAAGACAAGGTCTGTGCTAGTGGATTAAGATGGAATGACAGTTTACTGTGGAAAAGGCTGAAGCGGGAAGAAATTAGATCCTGAACAAATGGAATATTTAAATCGTGATAAAGAGAGAAACTGGATACGTAATAGGGAGCATTTGCAATTATTCTCAGGGTTTTGGATTGAAAGAACTGGATTCTTTGGATGCTGGAAAGCTTGGTGGCACTCCAGATTTATACTACGTAAGTACAGATTGGTCGTAAAAAGGTTTTGTAGAGCGTCAGTTTGTTTTCTATCGTAAGATTCAGAAAAAGTCCATATCGCCGATTGAATTCTTGTCTTTTAATTTTAGTATGTTCTCCCCATGTAAGTCGTGAGTCAAGATGGAAACCAATGTAACGAATGGAATTTGAATGTGGTAAAGGAATTTTGTTAAATTTCACAATTTCAGGGTATTTTTTTCGCAGTTAAAAATTAACATGAACGCATTTTTCCTCACTGTTTTTTAACTGGATATTATAAATCGTGTTGGAGGGTGGAGTTGGAGACATATTAAAGAGCATCCGCAATTATTTTTAGGACTTTGAATTAAAAGGATTGTATTCATATTTTGCTAGATGTTGGAAAACTTAGCGGCATCCCAGAGATCTAAACTGTATTGGTCGCAGTAATGACTTGTAATGAGTCAGTTTGTTCTCTGTTGTGGGCTGTGAACGCCTTTTAATAAATTTGTTTAAGATTCCATGGCGTCTGTTGAGTTCATGTCGCTTAAGTTTAATATGTTCACTCCAGTTTAGTCGTGAGTCAAGGTGGAACCCAAGGTATCGGACTCGATCAGAGAGAGAGAGGTATATCTTTTCTTAGCTGAAAGTTTACCTTTACGCATTAGGACTCATTTATTTTAATTTTCCATTTGCTGCATCTGCTAAAAATCATCAAGGTAGTTTTGTAAAATATTCGAAGCTGTCTTGGAATCAGGATGGGAATCCTCTCGATCGCTATGTCATCAGCGAGGAGGGTATTAGTGTGGGTGGGGATGTCTTTACAGGTGGAAATGGGTGGATCCGAACACAGTGCCCTGTAGAACGCCTCATATCACAGGAAGAGTAATCAGATCCTAATGAAACGGTTGGAAAGATTAAATTTAATAAATAAATATATGGTGACTGAGAATATTCGCTGGAGCTTAGATAATAAACCATTATGCCATAATCGACCAAATGCTTAAGCTACGTCTAAAAATTGCACCATGTCAGTATTATTTTTCTCAGGGGAAAAGGAAATGAAATCAACAACGTAAAACACCTGTTAGACAGTAGAATGCTGGTATCAGAAACCAAACTGATGGTTGGGGAGGATATTTAAGGAATTATGGTAAAGAAAGGAGACGGATTGGGCAGTAGGGTGATTTATCATGATCAGGTTTGCTGGGTTTGGGCAATATATTGGTTTTAAAAATTTTCAAAAGAGTGGAAAATGGGTAGTTCGAAGGATAAAATTATAGAGATAGGGGCGGAAAACAATCGCAAATTTGGGGAGATTACAAAATATTAGACCGGTGATTAAGTCATAGTCGGGTGCTTTGGCAGATGGTTAATAATGGTTAATACCTGACCTCAGAAGAGGTTAGAATCGGTAATGTCTAGTGACTTCTAAACCTTTATGCTATTAGTCAAATTATTAGGATCCGGATGAGAAAATATGTTGGCTTGAAGTGCTATGTAAACATTTGGCTTGTAGTCGGAAGAGGCCCAGCAGTTGAATACAGACAGTGACAGTGAACACACGTATTCGGCCACGAAGATGGACAATGTCCGAAAGCGCTCGTCAACAGAAGATGGTTTGCAGAAACCAATGAAGACGGATAATAGAAGGCATGATAGTTCTAAAATATATTAACCAAAACGTCATTTGAGTAATTAAAACATATTAAAATTTAGTTATGGTTTTCTATGATGATACATGTATTGTCATTATGTTCTTATTATATAAAGAATAATAAAATTAACATAATAAATATGGAAGACAAATGTGCTACAATGTACAGTAGATATTTAAGTATAAACAGGATTTACTGTGTATTTCTTGTTCATATTTAGCTTTCATCTTGTTCAGCTCTTTATTGTACTTATGTTTCAATTCACAATTCATCTTTTCTAAACAATCCAACTTAGAATTTTCATGGCGTTGCTCTTCTTGAACTTGTGACCACCACAATTTTAATGACCTTGCTGCAAGTTTAATTGCTTTGGGAGGAGCTATTCCGGCAAGTATCATCTAAAAATAAAAATGAATTATATATATGTATAGGAAATGAAACACTCGCGTCTGCGATATGTAGTAACCAAGAACAGGTGGGATATACAGAGTACTGTAGTGAACACACAAAGTGAAAAAATCACAAGGAGTAAAATTTTAAGGGATCTTTCGCTCTTTGTCGGTAAGGAGTGAAGAGAGACTATATATATAATGGAAATCTCGCAGCTTCANAAAAAAAAATCCTTTAGAAACCTAATATCAACATAATCAGTCATGTCATCGAGCAATATTATTGATTTCTTCTTTGTGAAACCCCGATAGTTAAAAATAGACTCAATGGATTTTTAAAAAAATCTTATTTCGGAAATTACTAAATGTGTTGAGTATTGGCTTGCACCTGGACGAAGAAGTACTTATATTGTTAGTGTTAATAATTTAATTGACAAAAAAAAAATTATAAATATAAATGTCCCATGGACTTAGTAAACTAAGTAAGCAAATATCTGCTTTAAAGAATCTATATTATGGAAATTGAGAATGCGAAGTAGAATTACAGTCCAGTAAATGACTACCACAAGAATTGATGTTATTATTACACGTATAAGCACTGCATATATACGTGAGTTAAATGAAAATAACTTCTTCTTATTTATATTTCAATACGTAAACAATTTTTTTCCATTGGTTACTCAAAATTCACTCCAATCCAGCACTGAAATCCTAGGAATAACCCTTGCAGTATTTAACAAATCAATAATGGTTACTAAATAATTTAATAAAGACAAATTTAATGTCATCAAGTTTTCAAGAAAAATTGTATAAATTCAAATCATGTAAGCCTGTCATTCAGGAGCTGCATAATATAAACAAGTTCCATGTGTCTCATTAAATATCAACTTAAATAAGATTAAATGACGAAATTTAATTTAAAATTTGGAGAAAACAGTTAGATAAACTTATGAAAATTACAGGGAAAAAAAAGTCACACTACTGCTTCATAAATTAAGCAATTTTTTAAAAAGTTAGATCAAAGTCGGGCTAATTAAATAATTAATTATGACAAATTTGCTTCTTATAGGCAGAAAATTTCAATGAGGAGTAAAGGCTCATGGGAAAATTAATTAAATAAGAATAAATGTAAGGGAATGGAATAAAAAAATCTATCTGTCTCAGCCAGGGCTCGAACCTGGATCTCCTGCTATCCCGGTAAGAGTGCGGGGAATTTAATAAGTTATCTGGCTAGTCTCGGTGGTGTAATTGGCCAACGCGCTTGTCCGGATAGCAGGTGATCCAGGTTCGAGCCCTGGCCGAGACAGATAGATTTTTTTATTCTATTCCCTTCCATTTATTGTTCAAAAATTTATGTGGGATTAAATACCACAACCAAAAGAATATTTAATTAAATAAGGTTTTCATATTAATATAATATGAATAATATTATCTTTAAAAACATATTGTTCTCTGAACTGAAGATGGTTTTGCAATTTAAGCCGAATGGTCGGCAGATAATATAAAATACTTTTTTTTTAATTGTATTTTTTTGGGTCAACCTTGACCAAACCCNAAATAATAATAAAATATTTAAAAAAGACAAAATTAAAATTAATTATACTTTTTGATCAAGCTAGACAGAACTACGAGTTACTAATTCCCGACTTGTAATCTCAGCAGTAAAAAACTCTCCATTTTTGTGCGAATGAGACTTAAGTCACCCATAAGGGGCCTGGCCTGAGATCGGCCTTACACTCATAACCACTTCTTAAAATTAATTTATAACTTAGATGGGATTAAGTCAAAGTAATGACACTTATTATTAGATGATTTTAGTTGGGGTTCGGTCAAGGTAGATCCAAAGAAAAAATACAAAATTAAAAAAAGTGTATTTTTTAAAAAGATTATCTGCCAACGTTTCGGCTTACATTGTAAGCCATCTCAGGGCAGTGGAAATACAATGTCATGAGAATACAATGTTCAGTTTCCACTGAACCCTACCAACACAAACGCCTTTTATCTGAAACCGTTCACATTAACTTACATCACTATCCAGTTAACGACAGAACGGACATAGAACAAATTTCTTCAACTTATTCAAAAATTGTCAACATTCTAAAAACCATCAGCCCTCCTCAATAAACCTGTCAAACATTTTTCCCAGTTCCAAAGTTACCTATTCCCAATAATACCCTTCTTTTTTTTCCTTTGTCCTTTTTATTGCCCTCTCTTGCAACAGGCCGCTTTCCCTTCGTACCTTCCGCCTCTTATCTTCCCCACGGTGTTTTTCAGAAAAATTTTATTTCGTCTTAGTCATGGAAATGTGAACTTAGGGACAGGATGTCCTCTCATGAGAGGTGTAGTCAGTTACTGTTTTAATTTATTCAATTATTTTTTTAATAAATTGTTGTCTGCATGTTTTTAAAATTTTCTTACATACCTTTCTACATTCATTCTTTTGATATCACATTACATTATGGTAATTCAGTATTATAATATTGTCAATTATCATTGTATTCTCATGACATTGTATTTCTACAGCCCTGAAGATGGCTTACAATGTAAGCCGAAACGTTGGCAGATAATCTTTTAAAAAATACATTTTTAAAATTTGGGTTGGTCGTGGCCCTTGCAGTAACTAGTGACTGGCCAGTAATGTTTGACTAGCGCGTTGTTTTCTGTATATATTTTTTATTAGTGAGAATAATTATTTATCTGCAGGTTTAATTGTTAAGTGGTTAGGTTTTTTGTGTAAATATAATTTAATATAATAGATTAGCTATAATTTATTTTGGTTAATTATTATTGTGCCGCAGCTCCTAACAATAAGCAACAAACTAGTTCTACTGAAGTGAAATTAAAAAAAATCAAATTTAGATGGCCTTTTTATCGATTAATCAAATCAAAAATATTTATTTGTAAACCCCCTTTACACATTTTAATTTTATAAATATTATTTTTTTGTCAATTTTTAGTGCAAGGGAACAGAATAAAAATCTAGCTGTCCCAGCCAGGACTCGAACCTGGATCTCCTGCTATCCGGGCCGGTGCGTTTTCCACTTATCAGACTTGTCTCGGTAGCGTAAATGGAAAACGCACGATAGCAGGAGATCCAGGTTCGAGTCCTGGCTGGGACAGTTAGATTTATTATTATGTTCTCTTGCACTAAAAATTTTTACTAAAAATTTACGTGGAATTAAATACCACAATAAAATAATATTTATAAAATTAAAATTTTAAAGTAAATAACGAGAGTCATTTAAACAGCTTGACAATGTCAGCTCCTTCGAGCATAAGACGATATATTTGTCTGCCTCGGAGGTTAGACTCTCGACACTAGTGCGGGGAATTTAATAATTATCAGACTTGTCTTGGTAGCGTAAATGGAAAAGCAGGTGACTCCCCTTGCACATTTGAAAGTAAGTTAGCCGCAGTACTAATAGTGGTAAAAAAGCAAGTTACTATCTTAAACAAACGTAAAATAATGATATATTAAAAACAATTGGTTCTCATTTTAAAACATAAGGATCTCAACACTTCCTTTTAGTGTACATATCCATTAAACAAATTAATGGTGTTTTATTAATCAAAAATATATAAATATACCGAGTGTGGCATAATGTTTTAGTAGCCAAATTCAAATTCATACAATTTAATCTTTAAGTCTTACTTTTCCAGCCATTTCTTTCCAGTCGGCAAGGATCAGTTGCTATCAGGTTCTCTCTTCCCATCCTAATCCTGAAACAGCTTCATATATCTTACAAAACCACCTTGACGCTATTCAGCAGTGGTGCAGTAAATGGAGAATCAAAATATATGTATCAAAATGTGTCCAAGTTAATTTCTAACTGCGAAAAGATCAATCAAGATTCAATAGGATACTCATCTCTCAATAATTCCATTCTTTATCTTGAGTTCCATTTTGACTCATTATTTAACTGGGGCGAACAAACTAAACGCTAAAAGCAACAACTTAACAGGTACTGCGGACTGCTATACAGGTTTATAAACAAGACTCACTGTCAATTTTCTTATGACCGATCTAGACTTATGGTGCACAACCTTATGCCTTCCAATAAAGAAAGAATACAATCCTTTAAATTAAGTCCAGTAAAAATAAATGGATTATTTGAAATATCATTATTTCGAACAAAAATATTTCAAGAAAATTAGTAATTGCGTTTCAGAATCATCTAAGCCGAAGACTGGAAGAAGAAAATAGCGGATGAAAAGATAGAAAAACCTTCTACGTTAGATGATTAAAAAGGATTGGGTATTTGGCAGCTGGCAAGTAGCATCAATCCAACAAACATAAAAAATGATTTAAAAGGAGAGTTTTTTTTGACTGTAGATATTATTATTAGATGATTTTAGTTGGGGTTCGGTCAAGGTAGATACAAAAAAATACACATTTAAAAAAAGGTGTATTTTTTTAATTTGTATTTTTTTTTATCTACCTTGACCAAACCCCAACTAAAATCATCTAATAATAAAAAATGATGTTTCAACATGGCCATCCATCAAAAAATCTATGGCTCCACACTAATCCTTAAGTTTTTACATTTGGATACGTAAATGTGCTTGTAAAACTAGAAAGAAAAACTATTCTTGAAATGGACTCGGTTTAGGTTCATGAATGTAGAATATTTTTATGCAAATATCCAAAATGCTCGAGAAAAATTATATGAACTGTGAAAGATTGAGTTGCAAATTTAAAAGAGTAATCACAATCTGTACCTAAATGAAGGCGAGTGCAAAGAAAAACATCGAAGAGTTTTGCATTTAATAGGTCGGCAACCAATTTTGATTGAATAGTAAATCTTGATGGAACCTATATTTCTCAGTATTTCAACAAATTAAAATTTTAGACCGGAAACGTCTATTTGGGCAGTTGATCAAATTGTATGGATTTAGTGCGGAGGAATGTTAACATTTTGAGCTATAGTTATTGAAACTGGTACTGATTTTCTTTCTGCTTATGGGAGTTAACATATTTGAACGGAAAGAATATCTTTGAATGGGGTGTATGGGAAGGAAGTCTAATATTGGTGAATAGTGGTTAAATATCGTACTACTGTCACAGTATTTTGGTTAACGTTCAAAAGAGCCTGAGAGTGAACGCAGCTAATGGTTTGCTAAAAGTGAAGATTTAACACTGCAATAGGTTACACTTAAAACTGAGCTGTAATACTGAGATAACCAATAAAATATTGGCACGACTTCTGGAATGCGATTCACGATCCTATTTTTCTTCTAATTTCAACTGCAACTACTCCATACATAAAACTTTTAGATAAGACATAAAACATGAATATGCAAGTCTCTGTATGATTGTAAGAGACAAGCTTATAAAATAATTGAAGAATGCGCATTACAATTAGTAAATTATTTGATAGACTAGTCTTTAATTCAATAAGTTATAAATCACAATGTGCGTAGTCCTGTAATAAGGGATGTTCAGCCGATTAATGAAAAAATTAAAATTTTCTCCACTAATTGCTATTTACACTTTTTATAAGTTTTTTTTCTTCTTATTATACAGCCTGGGCGGGTGTTGAAATAAACCATAAAACGTTTTCAGCTTAGTCAATTTTAGAATGAACCTATTTTAATTATGAAATTTAATCTACTGTAAATATTGTCTATACATACGTCACTTGGGTTACTATTGCATTGTATAATATCGATATCCATCATATTAATTTCATCACAAATTGGGCAGTTAATATGAGAAGATTTATTAGAGAAATAAGCCTGTCCATGCCCATTACAGAAGACATGTGAACATCTCGTTACCCAAGCTGTCTCATTCAATGGAATTCTACATTTTTCTATGTTACAACACAAACTATAACTGTTCATTATATAAATGCATCAAAATGCTCACTATGTAACATGTTTCAAATAAACCGCGGAAACCTGTTCAGGTTATCACCTTCCTATGAATTTTTAGCGTACATGATAATCAGCAGAGGTGTTTATTATTATTTGTATGCTGATTTAGAAACTAAAAAAATTAAATTAAACCCATTTCATACAACATTTTTTTTGTTAATATTTCATTCCTTAGTTTGCTGTTTTTGTGAATACTTTATAAATGTGTTTATAAACTGTTTATATTCAACCGAATCAGCAGCTAACTAGTAATGTAGTTGGAATCTGGGAGTGTACCTTTGGTTCTGTGTCTGGAAAACAATGATTATTTGTGTTTTTATTTTTGACAGATTGGGGAAAACGGACTATATTTAAATTTTTTACAAAAAATAAATATTATAGAGTTGGCTATAAATATATTCTGTGTATTTAAACCCAGTTTACAGAATTTTTTTTTTCTTTTTCCTGTTTTCACTGTTAAAATGGTAAATATTCATTCAAAAGAAAATCCTGCATGACATTAATATATTTTATCAAAAAGTATTTATCTCAGTGCTTATCTTTTAGTTTGAAATGGGAGCTCATAAGAGAACTTGATTTTGCTGTACCAGACATCAGTAGTAAAAATGTCTTTGAGTGCTAGTATTGATAACATTTCCACAGGGGACACACAGGTCAATACATTTATATAATTATCTGTTATTGATATATTTTAAAAACGGGGTACTTTCATATTGGAATGATTTATATCTTAGAGTGTAGATTTTTTTTGCTGCTTGTTTTTAAACCACTTATGAAGTAGTATTACTGTTGACTATTGAAAAAGTTTTTCCATATTCAGTCAAAATTTTTGATTGCGTTATTGTCATAAAATATTTTGTATGTTTTTGTTGCATGTTATTCTACAGAAAATAGTTTCCTTATTGTGATCATTTTTTATTTTAGAGTGGTGACAGCAGCAACATGTGTCTTGAACTAGCTCTGGAAGGTGAGAGATTATGTAAAGCTGGCGATTGCAGAGCCGGTGTGGCATTCTTTCAAGCTGCTATTCAGGCAGGAACTGATGATCTACGTACATTGAGTGCTATTTATAGTCAGCTTGGAAATGCTTATTTTTATCTTGGGGATTATGTTAAAGCTATGCAGTACCATAAACTTGACCTTAGATTAGCCAGGTAAGTTATTCTGTTATTTTAAAAATAATAAATATCTGAGGTAATGAACGTACAATTTGAGTTAAACTAAGGCTAAAACACCTGGCTAACTCATGGCTTAGGGGTGAAACTTAATAATTTCCATTTAATTGATTATTTATAAGTCGTGGCATAATGCTTGACAGACAAAAGATAGCAACACTTGTCAGGTTAGCTTCATATTAGATTACTGTTCGATTGGTAACTTATAAAATATTACCCCCATTTATTAAATCCAAACTTTAAATTAAAATTCAACTATTTTAATCCTACGTATTAATTTCTTTACATATTCTGATATTGAATTTTTATTATGCATAAAAAAATCATGAATTCTTCAATTTTGAAGTTTTATTACTAAATCTTGTTATTGAATGCTTGTTGTCAGCATTTTTGATCCCCTTTAAATTTTTATTTTCTTAGATAATTTTAAGTTATACTAATTGTTAGTATTAATACTAGTTTATTCCTGCCTAACAGTTAATAAATGATGAAAGTCAAGGGTATGCTTTAAGATTTATGGATAAATGATAATTTAGCCTTATATATGGTTATCTATTTTGCGATGTAAATTAGTTCTTCTGTTTAATTTTTTCCTCTCCAGTGATCTACCTTTCCAAATATAAAATTTTTTTCAAGGGGGACAGGAAGTCTTTGTCTTCAATTTTTGTAAATAAAAAATATGTTTACTACCGAAACAGATCGAATAATATTTAACCTTGTTATCATGACATAATCAACCAAGGGTAAGTTATAGGCAGTGAATGCATAAAATTTTAAATGAACCATATGTTTAGTTTTCCCAATGAAGTATTGTAATATTTCAATGAAGAAGTGTTGTAATATTTTAAATGTCGCATCATGGTAACTACATGGATAGCTTAATATCACTGTTTGCCTCTAGGATATCTGTGGAAATTGAAAGTATAAATGTTATAATTGTTATTTCAGAAAAATTGCACACTATTCCTGTTGAAATGCACCATCTAGGAAAAGTGCCATATGGAGTGTTTTATAGCATATTATATTTTATATGCATNATTTAGTAAAGGCAACTAAATTTTATATAATTTATTCTTAGGAACAAAAATATATTTATTAAAAATCATTTATAATTTTGGCTATTATCAGTAGTAAACCAGCTAAATAATAATCAGTTTATTTTAGGCTTAATCACTAATAATTAAAGAATACTAACTACTAATTAATTTATTAGACTTATAACACCAAATTATATATATATATATATATATATATAATTTTGTGTAATGACTAAATAAATGATTTTGAATATATTTCAGCTGAGTGAAGGTCGAGCTCTATACAATCTTGGAAATGTTTATCACGCCAAAGGGAAACATATTGGGCGAGTTGGTCAGCAAGACCCAGGAGAGTTCCCTGAAGATGTCAGAGAATGCTTACAACTGGCTGTTTTCTATTATGAGTAATATGCTTTACCTTAAATATTTTATTTTTCTTGGTACTAAATGTATAAATTGATGTTGGCGAGTAGTTTTATGGGTTAAGTGCATAACTGCTCTAGAAATATTATTTGTAAATAATTAATAAAAGTTGAAATATTTTATGACATATAGTACTTGAAACTTACTATGTTTATAACAATTTAAATCAATGAGGTACTTAACACAGTGTTTTACTTTAGCAACTATACGACTTTGTGGGTTGCTACAACTCTTTAGATTCACCATCTTCCCAAACATTTATATCTTCCTAATCTATTTCTTTCAGTCTTCATTTCTTTTTTTTTCTTGGTTGCTCTCATTTCTTTGCCATTTGTCGTTTTTTGTTCTTTGGAAATGTTTGTGACATCACTGAGCACTTAGCTATTCTTTCTGCAATACTTAAAGCAATGCCTGTTCTCTTAGTTATGGATTCAATCCAGAAGGGTAACTCTGACATACGTTCTGAAAATCTAGTTCAGCCGCATATAATCTCAAGGAGTCGCCTTATTTTACCTTATCTAGTTTCTCTTTACTTTATGCACAATGTAAGTTCCTTCCTTAAACACACTTACACTTGACTTTCATCTTTGGCATGACTCGTTTGTCTTATTTTTATTTTTTAACTACTGTTTCAGCTGTCTGTTATTGAGGTTTCTGTACATTCAATGACACTAAGGAATCTTTTGTACTAAGTCATTAAGTTTTGTGTACTAAGGTTATTAAGTTTTGTGGCCATTAATGTGCTGTTGTGTGCTGAGCTATTTTCTAAAGGAAGTCTTTTTAGCTATCAGGAATTAAATTCTTTTTTCCACCAATCATTCAAAAGTGTACTGGTGTCATATTCCCCTACAACTTTACTGGCTACAATTTGAATGCGTTTTTATAAATATTTATAGCTTCAGCTGTATATTGTGTGAATACTTCTCCAAATTTTTGTTACTTCTTTAAATGGGCAATTGTATAATAATAAAAAAATAGCATAAGCTTCACCTATTACCATTAATTTGATGGGATAGTACTTCTTTGTATAAATTTTGATAAAACTAATTTCTTCCACTTGCTTTATTATTCCCCACAAAGCCTAACTTCTTTCACCGAGGTATATAATTCTTGACATGTTAAGGGAAATGGTTACTACTTCAATAATATCTTTGCATTTGTTAAACTTGAATTTCCTGTGTATATTGCAGAAATTTAGGGTGATTAGTGTAAACACAGACTTGCTCTAAGCATAAATTTTTTCGATTCTGTTATTAAAAAAGTTCATCATGCATGAGTTACATTAACTGAGTGAATTTGTTTGTATTATAGTTGATGAATATTTGTATTTGCACTTTCCCTGTCATGTAATCCTCTACTCTTATGGATAAGATATTTTATTTATAAGCAAAATTATATTGAGTATTATTACTCCACTGAACATTATGCCTGCTTAATAAAAAAAAAAAAGTTTTGTACTCACATTTGATATTCCAGGTAGTCTCCAACTTCTATTCATTCAATTCAGCTCTATAAAAACTCTACCTTTCTCTTTAAATTTGAAAACGACTTTCCAAATTTCATTAAGAAAACCTCTAATCTTGAATTATAAACCATAAAATTAAAATTTTTGTTGCAGGTCAACTCCTATTATGTACCATATAGCTTCTAAAATATATTTTTTTTTTTGAATAAACAAATCTGGATTGAGTTTCATTACTCTAAACTAACTATTAAGCCCACTAGATAGTTGCGTAATATTTAGTTTAGAAAAAGTTTATACTCCTCTTGACATTTCAGGTAATCCTGACTCCTAATTTTCCTCTTTTGAAAGAGTTAGAAGTTACATTCCAAATTTGAAAAGCTACATGCGCTAAGAAAATAGTTAACTGTGGCCTGTAGAGCATGATCACACGCACTAATAAGAAATTATTCTGAGTCAAATGGGCTTTCTTCTCAACCTCAATTATTTGATTATTTAAATTTGAAATTTAATATTTGGTTTATTCGTTTTAAGCTTAGATGTATAGTTTATATTATGAAGAGTCTGGTCCTGTCTTTTTAGTGATTTGTGATAATCTTTTCTAAATTTGAAGAAATAATGTAAATAAGAAAGGTTTGATTCCTATGATACCTGCTTACTCTGCCACTTTTTTTTTTTTTTTTTTTTTTTTTTTTTTTTTTTTACAACTATCATCAAAGTCCTCCAAGAAGGTGTTGTTTAAAAATGGGGGGGGGGGGTTAGAAAAAAGAATTAGTAGAATTATACTGAGTTAAACTGTGTGTAAATAAGCCTGTTACTCGCTTACTGCATTACCTTACTATGTAATTGTTCTTATCCTGTTACTGGTCATTAACTATTTAATTCTGTTTACAGAGATAATTTAGAACTCATGAGGGAACTGAATGACACTGCAGCTCAAGGAAGGGCCTGTGGCAACCTAGGGAATACTTATTATTTACTTGGAGATTTTAAAAAAGCTATTCAATATCACCACGAGGTTTGTTTTTTTCCAATTGTTATAGTCTATTCTAGATTATAGGAAATAATTCGAGGCAGTAAATATAAATCCTCTTCTAAGAGACAAATCCCTACTATGTGGAAAGTTTTAGTATGCTCCGTATCCAGCTCAATTAAGCTTATTTAACTTTCCACTTAATAATACAAAAGATTATTTATACTTAAAATCACTTTGTTAAGATAGAAAAAATAATATGTTTAACCATCTGCCCTTTATATACAGTAGTATTTCTAGAATTCATTGAAACAATTAACATTGATGAAATCAGTTGAACTTGTGTTAGACTATTGGAATTTAGTCTGAATTCGACTATCAGATTTTAGAAGTAAATGACCCCATCCATTAATTTAATGAGTATGTGTATGTGTGTGAAGCTGTTCAGGTTGGTACCATGACTTATAAATGTATATCTCCAATGCAGGGTTAGTAAAGATCTAATGAAATTTTTCAAAATTAGCCTCATGGTAGCTTCGAACTTGACATTTAAGCTTCTTTTATAACATTATTAGATGAGTTTGTTAATGGCTGAAATTAGTTGGGGGTAAGGAGGAGGGTTAGAGGAGATCACTACTAAAAACCTTAATATCTACATTATTATTAAAGTTACAAAATTGTTTAAAAAAACAGAACTTGTGTAAAGTGTAATTTAATAACTATTATGTTTCATAACATTTTTATGAAAAACAGTTATTAAGAAAAATAATTACTGGTATAATTATGAATATATAGTTGTCTATACTTTTAAGCTCATTGCTCTCTCTGGTTTTTATCTATAATTCGTCATTTACTCTCAGTCTGGGAAATCTGCTTTTTTTTTATGCACCTCCTGCATGACAGACTTTTTTTTTTTTCAGTATTATATAGGGAACCATATGAATGCTCCAGCCAGGTATCAAATTCGGGACCTCTTGGTCAAACTGAAGTATACTCATCTGTTCTTCTGGGATTATTTTTGCTCTCTAAGTTACTCCTAAGTTCCGAAACTGTCAATTAGCATGATTCAATTTAAACTTTTCTATTTGAATATTCATTTCCTGTTTCCAAGCACTTTAAAATAATAAAAAAAATTCTGATTTTGTATCATGGAACTAAATTACTTGAATTGCCAAAATTAAAATAAAATTGATAGTATTTATGTTATTATTGCATATTTAGCTTAATGACCCACAAGCAAGCCTTGGCTTCTTTCACTAGCGGTCATCATGTGTCTTTATTCTGTGTTGCTGTCATCCAGTTTCTTATGCTGATTGAACTTTAATCACCTTTATCGTGGTTATACTACAAGTTAAAATTTCCTATTAAAATATACACACAAACAGCACTAATATATAGAAAATATATTTATCTGAATGTGTATTATTTATTTTGTTTAATTAAACTTTGCTTAAATATGTGTTGGTTCTTTTCACATATTTTAATCAATCATTATACCAGAAACACCATTTTAAGAAGTTACTTCAGTTCAGGAAGTGATAATTCTTCTGTTAGTCATTGATTTATTACATATTTAAATCCAAAGTCAAGTATTATTGTTACTTCAGTAAAAAACTTAAAGTGAAAAATACACTTCGTTTAGTGTAAAATGAGCCAAAATTCATTAACAGTAGTTAATAAATAAAATTTGCTTTTATTTATTAACCACTGTTAATTACTATTGAATATTTTCTATTTGTAATATATTAAATTGCATTTTTAATTATTCTAAAAGTGTACTGAATATTGTTCTTTTCAGATGTAAAATAAAAGTGTTTCTTAATGAGAAATGTTTTTCCAATTGAAAAAAAAAAAAAAAAAAAATTGAAGGCACTAAATCAATTGGTAATGCTTGTTAAGCTAAGAATAGAGGAATTATACTAATGGTTTATATTATTTGTGATTTTTTTTGTCCATAATTATTAATTTTTATATTTTAGCGTTTGAAAATAGCTCGAGAATTTGGTGACAAAGCTGCAGAGAGGAGAGCATATAGTAATCTTGGAAATTCTCATATATTCTTAGGAGAGTTTGAAAAAGCTGCTGAACATTACAAGTAAGATTTAATTTGATAATTAGTTTTTTGTTGGTTATTGTTGAAATCCACAAAGTTTTTAATTAATTTAAGAGATTAATTCATAATTGACTTTATGTATTGAAGCTATAGCTGTTTTACTATATGATTTCATTAAGAAAAAGTTTCAATTGTGGCCTGCAGAGCACTGACATACTCAAACACACACACACATTCATGCACTCACGTACAGGCAAAATTTTAAATTTGCTTTTGGTTCTTAATAATGGTTCTTCTGCTCTCGGCCAAGAAAGTGTTTTNGAGTTTGAAAAAGCTGCTGAACATTACAAGTAAGATTTAATTTGATAATTAGTTTTTGTTGGTTATTGTTGAAATCCACAAAGTTTTTAATTAATTTAAGAGATTAATTCATAATTGACTTTATGTATTGAAGCTATAGCTGTTTTACTATATGATAATTTATTTTGTAAATTTAATTTTACACTATTATATAATATACTAATACAATTTTTATTAAATATTACTTGTTAGTTTTGTAATTTTTCTCTACAGAAATCGGACTTATTTTTAAATTCTTCCTCATACTCCTCTTTTGTACAATCTTTTCACATTGACATGGGCACATGTGAGCACACACATGCATGCGCAGGAGCACACATACACCCCCATTGAGTACACTGTCAATTTAGGGTATAGTGCAACATACCAGTTGTATTCCTTACCATATCACTCTAAATTCTTCACTTTTAGAAGTTTCACATGCCTATCAATACCTAATTCCAGTCAATGCTATTCTATTAATGCCCTTACTTTCATATTTCATATCCTAAGTGTTCTCCACCACATATTTGTTCTGGAAAAAATTTATTTATAGACGTCAATGACTGCAATATTCTTCAAAATCTTCAATCCAATTTTAAATTCTTTCCAAAGCTCCTTTAAAATAAAAATTTAATGCTTGAAAACAGAAAATTAAATTGAGAAACTATTTTTTTATCTATCGAATATTTCTATTCTTATCCCTGGTTTCCCATCACAGAGCCTTAAGCTATTGTTGCATACTGGTAACTACTGTTACATACTGATAGTTTGGTTTTTGTTTTTCAAAAGAGTTTAGGAGAAGCAGCATCCCTGTTCCAGACTCTTTTGTTCCGGTTCATATAAATAAACCAGATGACAAAACCTCAATATCTCAGATTTTAATGATTTTTTTGTGTAGCAATTTTACCATATATATTCATTATAAAATCATAAGAAATAAAAAAATTCTCAGATATATATTTTTATTTTTATTTTTTAAAATTCCAGGAATAGCAGAATTCCTCAATGTTATAGATCCTGTAAATTCATTTTGTATAATAAATCATCTATCTGTAGCACAGCCACAGGGGCTGTGCGGTTGCTAATTATTTATTGCAAAGGGTGCTTATTTTCTTGGAAAAAAAAATGAGGGTTGTTATTCAAAGTTTATTCACATAGGAATATACACACACACACACTGTATACTTGGATGAATCCAAACTGATTTTAAAAAAAAATTATTTTTTCTGAATACAAGTTAATGTTTAATACTCTATTTAATTTTTTAACTGATATATGTTCCTTAACTTTGATGTATAATGAATTAAGAAAATAAAAAGTTATTACAGCTATTAAGAATAATGAAATAATTAAAATTACTGAATTCTTTATGGTCTAATATACTATAACTTTTTCCTAGGCGGACATTAGAACTTGCTCAAGAATTGAATGATAAGGCAATTGAGGCACAGGCATGCTACAGCTTAGGAAACACCTACACTCTCCTGAGAGACTATCCTATGGCCATTGACTATCATTATCGCCATCTGGATATCGCTCAGACTCTCATGGATAGGGTTGGAGAAGGTATAAATAATAAGCATCTTTTTAAATTATTGCCTTGAGTTTCAGGCTGACTTTTCAAAGAGTTTTTATAATGTGATTATGTATGAAAAATAATAACTAAGTTCTCTGAAATTATTCTGAATCTATTCTTGTTGGCTTTTGCGAAACAAATCTAGGTTTGGTCAAAGTGATTGACTAAGCAAAAAAAAAAAAAAATTGTAAAATCAATAATTAGTTTCTTTCTGGCTAATGTTTTATTTTGATTGCTAGACATATTGAGGAAAACTATTAGATTAGTGTGTTTGCATATGGAGTATGGAAACTCGACAAAGTTGCCAAAAATGCTGTCTAGTGTAATGCAATTGTATTGTTTATAGTTCTTGCTGACTTTCATACTTTTCTATACCTTCTGTTGTAGGCATGATGATGTTTACAACTGTATGTATTTTTCTCTAAAAGTATGAAATTCTTGTATTCCCATATTTCATTAAAATTAATTAAGCAGAATTCCCATGTTTCATTAATAATCAATGTAAATGTATGTAAATGATGAAATTTATTATACAAGGATAAGGCCAATGAGAATAAAATGTATGACCTAGTGGTTTGCTGACTGGGAACGAAGACTATAGCAAAGTATGAGAGTATAGCTCTCATTCATCACAATTGCATCTGTAATAGTATTTCTTAGCTAGTGTTTTGAGTAAAAATAGGGAAATCAATTTTATATCTACCGATAACGATGTTTGGAGAGATCTCTAAGGGAGGTTTATGGTCACATCTCAAAGTGCAGAACTAAACTTTGAGACAGCTAGTGAAATGGGGTGGGAAGGGGTTAGTTGGCAAACTTCAAAGGTAGGGAACAATGAATGGGTTAATCCCTTCAAAGGTAAGTTGGAAAGACGGACACCAGAGATTGTTTATCTGAATTTTTCCATTGAATTATATGGAAAATATTGCAATAAGCTAAGGAAATGTTATATTTGTCCTGCATATCATTAATAGTGGTAGGATTGAGATTAATGTGCACACATTGTAAAATCAGCCTTTTCTTAAGGAAGGCTCAGAACCAGGATAGTAGCTTGATTAAAAGCAGGTGTGTGGTTGTTGCTAATAGTATGAAGGGAGAGGGCTGATGAAATCATATCATGATTCTTAATGCAGCATTGATGTTGTTTTAATCTTTTATTAAAATAGTTCTTTGTTTGGTCAATAAATGAAGCTTAACAATTGTTATCTAAATGTGGAATTAGGTATATAAAGTTGTACTGCTGGGAAATGGGTATAGGATTTTTGAGGGAAGCATAAAATTGTCGTAATTTATTATTGGTATGGAGGCCTAAATGTAGGTTTATATGTTGGACTTGAGGTATTTTTTTATTTTATCTGTAAGAAGAAGAATGTAGAGTAGAAAACGATAAAGAGGTATAGGAGGAGGGGGGAGAGAAGAGGAAGAAGAAGTGACATGATTGTCGTGGGAAGGGAAAATTTAGATATTAGGTTTTAAATTCTGGGAAAGTATTTTGGTATTACATGTAAAGGTAGTCTGGTGAAAAGAAGGGTCAGGTAGAGAAGGATCACTGTATCAAGTATTTGGTGACATTGATAATTTGGTAACGGGAATAGATAGGTTTGGTATACCAGTCAGTTTAAATCTGACCATCGGGTTGTCTAACGAGGAGTATATCAAGGAAGACGACTGTCGAATTCCCTATTGAATGTGACTTCCATGGTCGTCTCCTTATCCTCGATATACTCCTCATCAGACAACCAGATGGTCGAATAACTCTGTGGCCCTGTGGGTTCGATAAACTTCTGTAAACAATTTTCAGAAGCAGCATCATTCCACCTATTTGAATAGCTGGATTTATCTAAGAGAAATCTTCTAAAAAAAAGTGTATACAGAATAAAATAAATTATATAGTATGAAAATATCTATATTGTAGTGTCTAGAAATGAAATAATTCATAATAATAATTTAGTCAATTTCTTTATAAAAATGAAACTAATTAATAAAAAAAAAGTGTTTAAGTTGTTTTAAACTGTTTTATATAGTAGATGAAGATTAACGCTTAATTGACTGTTGTTTAAATAGCCTTCAGCAAATTATAGTAATATGTATTAGTATTGAAATGAAAATCTTATGAAAAATTATGGGAAAAAAAAAAAAAATTAGAACATTCTTTATTTCCTCAATAAAAATATTAACTATATGTTCAATTACAGGAGATTGGAGAAAAATGTCTGGGAGACATTTGCATCATCCTGTTATTAAGTAAATATTATTTGTTCGATGTATAAATATTAGTTTCAGACAAATAATCAGTTATTAGTTGCAGAGCACTGACATACTCAAACACACACACACACACACACACACACATTCATGCACTCACGTACAGGCAAAATTTTAAATTTGCTTTTGGTTCTTAATAATGGTTCTTCTGCTCTCGGCCAAGAAAGTGTTTTTTAAAAATTTTTTTGGAATGCAAAAATAATTTGTGGGTTACTTTCACTAGTAAAAAAATAAATTCGGAATATTATTGTAACCTTTTAGACCAGCTGAAGGAAAACATTGTGAAAAAAGACCTGGTTTTTTATCAGGACAATGCATTGTGTCACAAGAGCATTTTGACAATGGCTAATATCCATAAATTAAAGTACAAATTGTTGGAGCATCCACTGTTTTCATCATATTTACCATAGCCCCTAGCGACTTCCATCTGTTTCCTGACCTAAAAAAAATTCTTGCATGGAAAGCATTTTTCATAAAATGATTAGGTCATAACAGCTATGGAAACGTATTTTGTAGTCCTTCCATATTCACGTTGTAACAAGTGTATTGATCTGGGAAATTATTCTGAATGATAAAGTACATTTTAAAGGATAAAATTGTATTTTTCTTATCTAACCACAAAACTTGAACAACCTGGGTATGAAAAATAAATCTCAACTATTTTTTATTTTGAATTCAAGCATAGAATTTTCATTGCATCATATAATGGAACATTATAATTGTCTTAATTTAAAAAATTTTTAAATTTAATTTAAATAAATTTCTTTTAAAAATAGAAATTATCAGGAATTTGGTCTTGGTATTTGAAGAAATAAAAACTTATTTGTAAACACAAATTTTTAATACTGCCAATGTTTCATCCTAAATTCCAAGCCTTCTTCAGGGCAATGAGAGAAATGGAAAGTGAGAGCCTCTTTAGAGTAACTAAATCATGTATGAGAATTCAATTCCTTCCCATTTGACTTGAAATAGGCCTGAAATCAAATCAATATTTTATCTGTACATAGGCAATAATGAAGTTTTTTGTTTATAAATTGGTTTTTATTTCTTCAAATCCCAGGACCAAATCTCTGGTCAATCCTTCCTCATAAAGTTTGACAGCCAATTAATTATCTCCAAAGAAATAAAAATTATGTTCTGAGGAGGTCCCGAAGCTATCTTTGTTTGAATCAGCGAGATGTAGGAATTACCTTGCATACTTGTGTTCAAAATATTGTTGGAATATAATGTAATCAATTACTTAGAAAATAGCCCATGAATATCTTTCATGGCTGTTTTCATTGATCTTCTGTTTATTCTCATGAAAATAATTATGCTCCAGTCACCACTTTTATGGTTTTAACAGAAATGTTACTTTCTTTTTCTCAGGACGTGCTTGTTGGAGCTTAGGAAATGCACATTCTGCTATGGGGAACCATGAAAAAGCTCTTCACTTTGCTACTAGACATTTAGAAATTTCTAAAGAGGTAATTATTTTAGTTAGTAAGAATTTTTCAATAATATATTTTTGGTAAAGTACTCATTTCATATAATTTACCTCTTGTATAATTCTTATCAAATTTTGTTCAGAAACATCATTATTGATGCTAAATTTGACCTTTCAGCAAATATTTACATTTAATTATTATCATTAATTTTTTTAAAAATTAATACATATTAGTAATAATATTAATCCTACAGTATGATTTAGTCCTTAAAGTAATTAACTTTCTTCATATTTCAGATTACTATTTTCATTAATTATTTAATATATTCTGTAAGATTTATTCTTTCTTTTTATATATTAATTTAACATATTTATATGAATTATTATATTAAGTGAGCATTTGTATTAATAAATATTTATTCTTATTCTATAAGCATAATAATATATTTCTTCATTCTAAAATACTATTTATGTCATCAATAAAGTATTGTAACAGGTTTATATGCAACCTTTTATAGGTACTAAATAAAAAAACTAAAATATAGTAAATGTAATAAATTAAACCAACTATGGTACCAAATTACTTTTGTTATAAAATGAGAGTATTATAAAAGTTATGAAAATTGTGTTTATATACAGCCAGTGACAATATTGTAGACACCTTTATAAAACTGCCATTTCAACATTTAAGAGATGTTTTATTTGTAGTTTAATAATTACACTGGGGAACACATTTTTTGTTGAGTTAGATCTGACACTGTTTTTTCACTAATTTTTGGCGTCTGAATCTGAGAATAACCTCAGATTTTGTCTATTACGTCTACTTTTTAAACTACAGGATATCCTCAGAAATCAGAAAAATCATGCATTTAAAAGAACATAAAGTAAAAACATAACAAATATAAAGTTTATAAAACATTTAATGTAAGTTAAATCGAGTTCATAGATATAAAATTGTTTAATTAATGAACTGTACTTAAAAATTAAGATAAAAATTTGTTTTTGTAGCTTTTTCTGGGTGTTTAGTTTGTGTACATTCGCGCTTGATGCTCCAACAATAGTCAGCTATCATAAGTATGTCCCATCTACCTTGATACCTTGCTTCCACGACCCTCAAATTTTGATGAAAATGCTCACCTTGCTCATCATTCACTGCACCAAGATTGTTCGGGAAATTAGCAAGGTGGCTGTGTAAAAAATGCAATTTAATGCTCATGTTGTTACCTAGCTTTTGGAAGCTTTCCAAGAGTTGCTGGACAATTTCTGAGTAATTCAATGCTCGTGTATTTCTAAGAAAGTCTTTAACAATGTTTTTGAATGCCAACCAAGCATTCTTTTCAATTTCTGACATTGTTACCACGAAATGTTCATCTACAGGAAGCTGTTGAATCTTTGGACCATCAAAAACACCGGCCTTTATCTTTTTAAGTGACAGGCTAGGAAATTTCGACACGAGATACTTGAAACAGTCTCCTTCAGTTGGCAAAGCTTTAACAAATGACCCAATTTTATATGCAGAGGTCGAAATTTAATGTTCTTTCTGTCGACTAGTGGCTAATGCACAATATTTGGATCATCTGGTCTCAGGTTCGGTCTTGGCGGCCAATTGGACTGCTCTGCTGTCCCACTTACATAAAAAGCAGGGATACTTTGTGTATCCACATTGTTGACCATGTAGGAAGTAAACAATTTTAAGGCCAACACAAATGATCCATTGGTGCATGTGATATTGCAACAGATCAATGACTGTTAGTGTCATATTCTTCACGCAAACTAACTGAATGGCCAATTGGAACTGGACCAAATAAATTTCCATTGTGGAGGAGAACTCTCTTCTAGCTGCGTTTTGAGCTATCTATAAACAGTTGCCAGTCAGTTGCTTTATAGTTTAAAATTCCCAATTCTTCCATTAAACCACTTATATTATGGCAAAACACAAATCCACCATCAGGTGAAAGTATTGCAGAAATGCCCTTTTGACATGTTCGAAAATAGGATTCTTTGGCTCCCTTTTCAAGCAAAGTCCTCCCTTTTCTCATTGAGTCGTGATGCTAAGAGCTTTGAAGCTTTTTTGGATAGTCCCAAATCTCGTACCAAATCATTTAGCTCATGTTGTTCAAATCCCTTATGTACGGAGTCATCTTCAATGACGAAATCTTCATCGTTGGAGTCATCTGCACCATATCCGTATTCCCCTTCTTCCAAAGAAGATAATTCATTAAAAACTGGCACGGGGACTTCGGCTGAAAGCAGTACTGGGCGTATAGCTGACGGTAAACTAGGATACCCTATTTTACATATATACAAAATATAACTACACTTTACAGAAGTAACAATCACTTGAATGATCTTTGGGCCCGCGCCAAATCATAAGTATATCAAATGGAAGCTTAGCACGTGTTCCCTTGGTCCACATCCGTAAACCCTCAACTCACTGTATACACACTTTATAAGGTGCCCATGCTTTATGTTGATCACCAAGTTTCACTTTAAAATAGGCTAAATATGCTTGTCTGACAAATGTACTGATGTTTGTCCTTTGACTGGGAATGGTAAAACTGCCACATATATAACAAAACGAATCAGGGCTTTTTTCGCACTTTCGGCATGTAGGAGCAGAGGTAGCCATAAGGAAACGTTTCAGTTCAAACACACTATGTAGTTCTATGCACTTTCATAACGAAATACTGCATAAATTATGCTTTAAAAGCAGTAGATACTGCTCACAGACACACAATGTTTCACCACAGTATTACAGATGTAGCTAAACAGGCAGGTCTAGACCAGCATGCGCCTCACCCACATAGAAACCGAACCTGACGTGATAGAAAAAAACTAAAAACAGTTTTGAAACCAGTATGCCTAATTCTATAGAAAACAGCTAAAAAATTGGAACTCATAATTTCAAATTGTGAAATAATTATTGATTTATAAAAAGAAAATTAAATCTGAAAATGAGTTAATCAATATGATTTATTAATCCTTGACAAGAAAACATTGGCATAAGCTAATATGTTTTGAATTAGCCACGACTGAATTATAGATACAAATATTGTTTATCTTATTCCTGTACCTCTCAAGGAATATTCAGTATTCACTATCGAATTATTGAGTGAAGAGTGTTCTGTTTTTTTTTTGTTTTAAGTGGTTCATATTAATTTTTGTTTTTCCACTTGTGTCTATAATTTTGTCGTAGGTAAAGTTGCTTATTTTTAGTCATTTAAATTTTTTTCGCCTTATATGTGCAAAAACAACTTTGTGAAGAAGACTAATTGTGATATAATGGTTTTTTGAATATGTTATGTATATAAAAAAGTAATAGTGATGTGTCTATAATTTTGTTACTGTGTTTTATGTATATTGTTAAGGCTATATGTCAATAATAATTTAAATACTGAAATAAATTGAACTTAATTCATTATAATAAATAATTATTCTACTAATAATAGATAATTAAATCTACTGCATTTACTAAATAAAATAAAAATAAATAAATAAATAAAAGAGATAAATTACAGCTAATTAACATCTTAAATTTTTCTGTTTTTATTATAAAATAATACTTGAAAATAATATTGTGTCAATTAGATATTTATTAAAATTAAAAATCTATTTAGTTGTCTGCATTTTCTTTCAAGGTAGGTGATAATGTAGGGCAAGCAACTGCCCAGATGAACATATCCGACTTGAGAAAAGCCCTTGGCCTTCCCGAGGGTGAACTGTCTCCTGACTCTGCCAAGCTAGTCACAACCTTTTCAGCCCAACCATCTCCACTGCTTAGGCGATACAGGGTGAGAAGAGAAAGCATGACTCGCCTTGATATTATAAAGGTTTGCATGGCTGATCTTGTCCTGTTTTTCTTTGTATATATTTCTTATTTCTTCAGTTTTTATCTATATTTTTATAGATATATTTTATATTTTTCAGCAGCTTAACCATTGAATGAAATTGTAAATTATTTGGAAAATTTATGCACAGTATTATTTTTTACTGATTGTTTTAAAATGTAGATATAGGTATATTGTTAAGTATGATTTAGAATAATACTATAGAGATTGCTTTGGTTCTTGGTTTGTTTAAAGAAAAAAAAAAAATCCTGAGCTTAAAATTGTTAATTTTACAAAAAAAGATTTTATGTGTAAATGAGTTTTATGAGTTATTTACAAATTTAAATATCAAAAGTATTCAGAAATAGCTAATTAGGACAGATTCCTATAAGTATAGTGATTAAATAAGAAAATTCAGAAATGGTGTGAGAGAGTAAGAATGAATTTTTTTATATTGTATGCTTTGAGACACACAAATTTTGTTTCTGCTCAAGATATATGTGGATATATATTATGTCTTATGTATATTATTATTTTTATAGGTAATTAATTAGAGTGCAGTGCAGCGGTTTTCCAATTGTGATAAATCACACAGTTTGTGAAGGAGCAATGCCCACTATTTTTGGGATTCAGCATTTCTTTTTGCAAATTTTTCTGCCAATGCGCTCCATCTCACTCTGCCTTGATATAATGTGTGCCACTTGTTTACTCTTTATTTCATTTTATTAGTTCCACTTTTATTGTGACAAAGGAAATATTCTGGTCAGCATGGTAGAGAATCGAAAAAATTCTATCCAGTACTGTGGGTTAGAGTACCTCCATGGGGAGTCTCTTATTTGGAAATAGAAGACTGGCCTATGCCATTGGTATTTATTATAAGGTGGTTACTTGTAGATAGCTAAATAGTCTCTCCCTTTATGACTTTTATAAAAATATATATAGATATATTGATGAAGCCAAGTGATTATTCCATATTCTTCAGTGATTATTACTCATTGCTTCTCTAGCATATGTTTTTTTATTATTGTAGACTGCAAGTCCTTGGAATTATGTATACTTGTCTAGGACATTTGATGCACTTAAAAAAAAAAAAAAAAAAAAAAAAAAAAAAAAAAAAAAAAAAAAAAAAAAAAANCAGTAAATTAGCACATAAGCAGATACATGTTATAATATGATCAAATTTATCAATCTATTAGTAAATTTCTCATTGGTACCATGATGCTGCTTTTGAAAAATTTCAACTAGTCTTCAACAATTCTATATTGGAGAAGCTAAAAACACATACACACACACATAAATATACACACACTTAAAATATATATTTTAAAACATTAAAAAAATTTTTTAAATTTATATATGGAGATGAATCATAAAATCTTGTTCCAAATATTAATATATTAATTTTATCTATTGATGTACTTAATTTTAGGATAGAACAGTTCAGATAAATGAATGGAATTTTATTATAATAAATATAAGGGTTGATGGGTGAAGAATATTCTGTGTTAAAACTACCAGTTTACTTTCTGA
The DNA here is from genome assembly GCA_000696205.2 of Oncopeltus fasciatus. Lineage (NCBI taxonomy): Eukaryota > Metazoa > Arthropoda > Insecta > Hemiptera > Lygaeidae > Oncopeltus > Oncopeltus fasciatus. The sequence continues at coordinate 90,469 of KZ808099.1, read as the reverse complement.
GAAAACCTTAAATATTTAAACATTTAGACCTTTACAGTGTTGTGAATATTTAGACACTTTTACTGCAGCGACTTCCAAAAGTTGACAAGTTGATTACATTTTTAAGGGAAACAAAATTATGAGGTTATACTCATAATAATGATTACTCATAATTATGAGGCTTTTTTAAAAATTACAATGCAAAATGTCAAAATGCAAAACTTTTCATTTTTTATTTCTTTATAGGCATTTACTGTCCCTGATTGTTTCAGTTTTGCAATTGATGACACTATATAATAACAATATTCAATTTGCATTTCGGTTATTTAAGCACTTTCCTAAGAATATAGCAATTGTCTTAAATTTGGAGTTGTGCGGTCATTTATTTACAAAGATTTGTTTGTTTATATTATGAAACATAACCACCTAAGAATGTTAGATTGATTCTGGACATTGGAATATATGATCCAGCTATAATAGGAAAACTTATTTTATTTTATTTTACTGTTTTAATTGCTAATTTTATTTATTTAGTAAATTAATAAGCCTAACATTATTCATTTGAATTTAAAAATAGATTCAGTAACGTAATTAGTTTAGTATGTTATGAGATATTTTATTTTATTTTTATTTTATATTCTTATTAATTAAATAATCTATCTTATTTTATTTAAATTATTTTAAATTAATGAATTATAGTTTATATGTAAACTATCACGTGTAATAATAAGTCATACATGATAGTTTTTTTTTTGTTTAAAAAAACTGCAGAAGAAGATAGCTTGCCTTCTTCTTCACTTGAGTCTCAGTATTCTTACAGTGAAAACATAGTCAAATTTTTTAAAAACTATTAGTGAAATTTCAGTTTATAAAGTATGAGTTTTAAAAAAAAAATAAATCTTATTAAAAAGTGATAAAATTATAAAGTTCACAGTTTATTTCGGTTATTATCTCTAAGATAAACAAGCAATTTGGTGAGGACTTTCAAGTACTTTACAACCAAATGCAGATATGAATAATTCATTCATTTACTAATATATATTATTCTTATAACTTTCTATGATTTTCTATGTTTGTCAAATCATTTTCTAATGTTTAAATTCTATAACGTGCAAAACTTCCATCTTATTAAGGAAGAAATTTATGAATATTGCTATGATGGGCAAATAGTTCTCACTACTCTATCTTCTTGGTTAGTCTGGAGCAAATTTTTGTGGACACACCTTTTACACTTATTAAATTTCTTAATTTTCTCTTAAAAAATGAAACATGAGAAATCTTGAGCGAAGTTAGATAAGTTCTATTTTAGCAAAATATTTAAATTTCTTTAGTCTAAGGTTTTATGCATTTTCTTTTTATAAAAAAATTTGTTTTTAATAATTCTTCTATTTTCAAACTCTAGGTTGTTTCTCTTTCCCTACAGTTCAAATGCTTGAACATGTATTGATAATGTTCATTCAACATGTCTTAAATTTTTCTTGTTTTGTCAATTTTTTAAAAACTGTTTGTATATTATTTATTCTATAGTGCCACATTTTTCCTACTTTGTTTTCTAATATTTGAATTAATTAGTTATCCTATTGCTATTGTTATTCATAGCATTAATGTTATTATTTCTTTGTTTACTCTTTCTTTGGTTATTAATGCTCTTTTTTTATATTGATCATTCAATAATTAATAGCTCAATGGTATTTCTACGTTCTTGCTATTATAGTTATTAAAACATATTGAATAAAATGGTACCATTAGTTCCTGAAAAAGTTCCTTGTTCTACATTAAACAATAATAATACACCAAAGACTTATCATATTCACGAAGTAACATTTGTTAGAGCAACAACTGTGTACCAAGGAGATATAGAGACTTCACTACCATCTTATAGGGGTCAGGTATGAAAGGTAAAAGGTGCTGGTTGACACCTCAGGAGTGTCGCTATTACAGCAGACTTCTCACTTTGACACTCTAGGGGGCATGACTGGCACCAAATGTGAGTTAATATGTTGCTTTGTGGTTTTTGGGCATATTATATTTCTTTTGTTTACTATAATTTTGCTTGTTTCTTTTCACTATTTTTTTTTTTTTTTACTTTGGCTACAGGTATATATATGTAAATAGTAGAATGGAGTACTTTAGTAGTTTTAACACTACAGATAAATTAATTTTTTTAAAGGTATTTATTATTACTGCTGTTGTATCACTATTAGTTGCTTTGTACATAGTGCATTATTATATTTTGTTCTCACCAAAAGATTTCTTGGGATTTGATGAGTTATGAGAAGTGAGGGCTGAGAGATGAGGAATAGCCAACATTTCTCAGTTTTGCCATTGTATTGCAAATGTTACTTTCCCTACAAATCATTGTATACTTCTCTCATTCCTTTCTCTCATTCCTGTCAGCCAAAAAGTTCCTTTTTTTTTTTTTTTTAATGTAATTTAGGGTTGAACTGTCTCTTATTTTTTCATTAGTATAGATCCTACCATAAATTTGTAGCAGTAATGAATGTTTTAATAATTTATTTATGTTGTATAGAGTGTGTTTTTTAAAATTTTTTATACTGCCTTTGTAATTATATTATTAGGAGTATCAAGTATGAAAATAGCAGAACAAATTCTTCTTAGTACAGTAAGACCCCACTATCCAACTCATAAAATAGGGGGAGAAAAAGAGGTAGGAATGTCCCGACGATTTGGTAATCCACGATATTGAAATTATATATATTCAGGAAATAGATCAAAAGGCTGTTGGTCTCAAAATTGATTCTTTTTAATTAGTCATTAATTAAACTATATTGTGGTTAATGCCATTTTCAAGTGCATAAAAACTATTATTTTTAAATGAGTAAGATGATTTTAATCAGTTGTCTTTTGATAAATATGGAAGTGGAGTTCCTGGAATTTTGACATTAATTATTGAATTGACAAATTTATAAATAATGAGAATTAATTGCTAAATGTTATAACTGCAATGATGGTTATGATTGGCTGAAAAGTTAGAGCTAAAAATTTGAGTTGGATAAGCTATGACATTACAAAGAGAGAAATTTTCTTTTTTTATTCAGATAACCTCTGATAAAAAAAAAGAAGTAAATCTGGTAATTACTTATATTCTAGTGTATATATATATATATATGTATGTATATGTATTACGAGGGCGGGTCAATAAGTGCGTGACTTTTTAAATGAAACAAAGGTTTTTTGATAAAAAGTAATTTTATTTTTCAACATAGTCTCCTTTGAGCTGTATACTCAATCCAATTTTTTTATCCCTTCCAAAAAAATAAGATTTCTCGAGCTCCTCAAAATATGTATTTGTTTGTGAGATGATTTCATCGTTGGAATAAAATCTCTTTCCGCCAAGCCATTTCTTAAGGTTGGGAAACAAGAATTAGTCACTTGGGGCTAAATCTGGAGAATACGGCGGATGAGGGAGCAATTCATAGCGTAATTCTTGAAATTTTGCCATGGAAACAACACACGTAAGGACTCTTGCATTGTCTTGATGGAAAAGAACTTTTTTCTTGGCCAAATGTGGTCGTTTTTTCTTTAAATCCTCATTAAATCGGTCCAATAAGTTGGTATAATATTCGCCATTGATTGTTCTTCCCTTCTGAAGGTAATCTATGTGGATTACACAGCGTGCATCCCAGTAAACAGTAGCCATGACTTTATTGGCTGACAAACCCACTTTGGCCTTCTTCGGCGCTGATTCACCCGGCAAAACCCACTGTTTTGACTGCTGCTTGGTCTCTGGCGTGTTGTGGTGTATCCATGTTTCGTCCACTTTTACAAATCGGCGCAAAAACTCGTCCTTGTTGCAGTTGAACAACGCCAAACATTCGATCGAAGTTGTCACAAGATTGCGTTTATGGTCAATTGTTAGCAAACGCGGCACCCATCTTGCGGATAGCTCGAGAAATCTTATTTTTTGGAAGGGATAAAAAAATTGGAGAAACGTTGGACGAAGTGTATGGAGCTCAAAGGAGACTATGTTGAAAAATAAAATTACTTTTAATCAAAAAACCTTTGTTTCATTTAAAAAGTCATGCACTTATTGACCCGCCCTCGTATTTCTTATGGGAATTATTTCCTTGAATGAACACCGTGATATTTTCTTTTTTAATAATGAAAACCTTCAAATTCCATTTGTTACCTTGGGTTCCATTTTAATTCACGACTTACATGGGAAGGACATACTAAAATTAAAAGACAAGAACTCAATCTGCGATATGGACTTCTATACAGACTCATGAATAAGAACTCCAATCTTACGATAGAAAACAAACTGATGCTCTACAAAACCTTAATCTGGACTAATGGAATAGAAATCTGGGAGGGCCACCAAGCCTTCCAACATACAAAGAATCCAGTCCTTTCAATCCAAAACCCTGAGAATAATTGCAAATCCTCCCTATTACGTATCCAATTCATCCCTTCATCACGATATTAATATCCCTTTTGTTCAAGACCTCATTTCTTCCTGCTTCACCCTTTTCCACAGTAAACTGCTGTACCATCCTAATCCACTAGCACAGACCATGTCTTCCAACTCCAACCCCTGCAACCCTTCCCGTAGACTCAAACAAATATGGCCCCATGACCTCCTGGGGACATAGCTGTAAATAATTTGAGAGTGGTGTCATTGGTCACTTTCTTTTTACTTTTCATTGTAATCAAATTACTAAATGTTTTTATTTAACAGAATGTAATAAATAAAAGTTAAAAAAAAAAAAAAATGAAAACTTTCTACCACAATATTTTTTTATATAATAAGTTTATTCCACAGAGTTGAATATGATCATTGTCCCAAGCTTTACAGCTTTGCTTCTCCTTGCACATTCTTCATTTATTTACTTTGCAAAGTCTTATTTAGTGTTGAGCCTTGTCAGTTTAATATATTTATTATTATTCTATAATCATTGAGTCTTTGTTAATGATTTTTGATCACTGTAACCCAATTGATTAGATTAGTCACTAAAGGTAAATCACTTACACGCCTTAAAAATCTCAATATTTGAGAAAATACTTTGTCTAAGTAAATTATTTAAGATGAAAGGTCACAGGTTTCACAGAATCTTCAATTCAAATTATTTTATAAATCTCTTCTAAATAATTTGGCAATTTAAAAAAATGAAAAAAAATTATATTTAATGAATAGGGACTGAAACTACATTTTCTTACTTTGATAGCTAGTTGACTATTTGATAAAGGCAGTGTGATGTTAGCTAAGGCCTCAGGTCTCATTAGCTTTCATTGTATTCAACGATCTAAAGAGGGAGGTCATTAGAGTTGGTTAGTGGGGATCTTACTGTACATAAATGCTTAATAGAATTGAAATTATTTTATTCATTTTGTTTATTTAAATTTTGGTAAATAAAAGGCCTAGGACAGAAATTTCTGAATGAACATAATTTGAAACTTTTATTTTAAAGTAACATTTTATTTTTCCAAGGTTAAATGTTATTTTGTAATTATGGAACTTATTTTGAACATTCGCTAAGCGAAGAAGCTTTATTTGTTTTCAAAGGGAGTTTTTTTTGACCGTATATATTATTATCAGATGTTTTTTGTTGGGGTTTGGTCAAGGTAGATCCAAAAAATACAATTTAATAAATGTGAAAAAGGAGAGTTTTTTTACCGTAGATATTATTCTTAGGTGATTTTAGTTGGGGTTTAGTCAAGGTAGATCCAAAAAACACAAATTTAAAAAAATGTATTTGTTAATAAAGGATTATCTGCCAACGTTTCGGCTTAGATTGTAAGCCATCTTCAGGGCTGTAGAAATACAATGTCATGTTCGAGAGCTTAACCATTCTTTCCATTGAACCCTATCAACACAAACGTCTTTTGTCTGAAACCGTTCACATCAACTTACAACACTATCCAGTTAACGACAGAACGGACATAGAACAAATTTCCTCAACTTATTCTAACATTTTCAACATTCTAAAAACCTTCAGCCCTCCTTCTCAATAAATTGTCAAACATTTTTCCCTGTTCCAAAGTCACTTATTCCCAATAATACCCTTCCTTTTTTTCCTTAGTCCTTTTTATTGCCCTTTCTTGCAACAGGCCGCTTTCCCTTTTTTACCTTCCGCCTAGTATCTGCTCCCCCTACCCCTTTTACCTCTCACTTTGTGTAGATATTTTAGTCATGGAAATGTGAACTTAGGGACAGGACGTCCTCTCTCATCTTCATGATAGGTAGGTGTGGCAAATTACTGCTTTAATGNATGTGGATGGGTGATAGTGCTGTTTTATGTTTAGCTAGCGACTTTAGCCTAAACAAAACCAACAGATAAAAAAAAAATTATTGCAAAAACCTATTTCTAGTTTAAACTATAGTTTTATCAATACACATGCTCTATGCACGAGTAAAATAATACTTGATAATTTTAGCATTCCCACTCAAGAATAATAATTTATTAAATAATAAAGCATATGTTCATTATTTATTATTAATAACCATTGATATGCATTTTAAAAAGTAATCTCATATTGTTCACATTGAAAGTATTTTTTTAAGGTTAAAGATGAAAAAATGGCAATTTAAAATTGTTATGATAAAGAATTTTTACTAAGAACGAAGTATGAACCAAGTTTAAACAACAATTGAATTAACTTAACTTGGTAAAAAATATATTTACAAGATAAGCATCAGAGTGAGGACATACATTGTATGCTGATTACAAGGTAAGTTTAGAAACTGCAGTGCTTTATATATTCATGGTGTGAGCAATTAATAAACATAAAATATCATCAAAACATTTCAAATTGCCAACGTTTTGGCTTACATTGTAATGAAATAGAATGTCATAAGAATAAAAATATAAATAAAAACAAAAAGAAATCTAAGTATTTACATTATATTACATAAAATTGTCATAACTAAAACTAGTATTATATGTACGAATATAATAAAATATGTAGAAAAATTCAAAATACAAAAAATGAACTACCAAAAAATATAATTTACTACACCTACCTATCATGAAGGGGAGAGGGGAGGTCGTGTCACATTTTCATGACTGAGAGGTAGGGTTCGGAACTTGTGAGAGATTTTTGAGATGGACAAAATGGGTGGTGGAAGGGTGGAGGTAAGAGGCAGTAAGTACAAAGGGAGAGCGGCCTGCATCAAAGGAGGCAATACAAGGAAAAAAGGTAGGACATTATTGCGGATAAGTAGCTTTAATTTTGATATAATATTTTTTTTTTTTTTTTAAGTTTAACTTGGTATTTTCAGTTAACACCTGATGCTAAAGCTCGGAATAATGCTGAGGCAACATTGTCACATACTCCTGTCCCTCAACACACTGAACAACAGGTACAGTTTATAACAATATAGCTCCTTTGAGTGAAGAAAGAGAATCATGGTTCCCTATTCAATTCCTATATATGTGCTTCATTCTAATTGTTTTTCTTAAATTTTGATATAACCTTTTATTTCTCTTCAACAAAATTTTCCTCAAATAACCTTCAGTATTAAGTTGTATAATCATCTAAAATTAGCTATTATATTGGCTTCCTTTTACTCATTAAAGTTTATATGAGTAATACGTGTAATGGTTTCTTGACTTTTGTCGTAACATAGTTTATGCTGGATCAGAATTTTAAAGTATAATTTTATTTTTGTGTTATTGCTCCTGCATATAATTAATCCTAATTAAATATTATTTATATATTTATCTTTTTTGGTCGACAAGTGATTATTTTTTCACTTGCTAATGTATTTTAACCTAGTTTTTATTTTGGTGAATATTCTGGACTCAGGGCCTAGACCTATTATATATGTGTGTGTGTGTGTGTGTGTGTGTGTGTGTGTGTGTGTGTGTGTGTGTGTGTGTGTGTGTGTGTGTGTGTGTGTGTGTGTGTGTGTGTGTGTGTGTGTGTGTGTGTGTGTGTGTGTGTGTGTGTGTGTGTGTGTGTGTGTGTGTGTGTGTGTGTGTGTGTGTGTGTGTGTGTGTGTGTGTGTGTGTGTGTGTGTGTGTGTGTGTGTGTGTGTGTGTGTGTGTGTGTGTGTGTGTGTGTGTGTGTGTGTGTGTGTGTGTGTGTGTGTGTGTGTGTGTGTGTGTGTGTGTGTGTGTGTGTGTGTGTGTGTGTGTGTGTGTGTGTGTGTGTGTGTGTGTGTGTGTGTGTGTGTGTGTGTGTGTGTGTGTGTGTGTGTGTGTGTGTGTGTGTGTGTGTGTGTGTGTGTGTGTGTGTGTGTGTGTGTGTGTGTGTGTGTGTGTGTGTGTGTGTGTGTGTGTGTGTGTGTGTGTGTGTGTGTGTGTGTGTGTGTGTGTGTGTGTGTGTGTGTGTGTGTGTGTGTGTGTGTGTGTGTGTGTGTGTGTGTGTGTGTGTGTGTGTGTGTGTGTGTGTGTGTGTGTGTGTGTGTGTGTGTGTGTGTGTGTGTGTGTGTGTGTGTGTGTGTGTGTGTGTGTGTGTGTGTGTGTGTGTGTGTGTGTGTGTGTGTGTGTGTGTGTGTGTGTGTGTGTGTGTGTGTGTGTGTGTGTGTGTGTGTGTGTGTGTGTGTGTGTGTGTGTGTGTGTGTGTGTGTGTGTGTGTGTGTGTGTGTGTGTGTGTGTGTGTGTGTGTGTGTGTGTGTGTGTNGCGTGCGTGCGTGCGTGCGTGCGTGCGTGCGTGCGTGCGTGCGTGCGTGCGTGCGTGCGTGCGTGCGTGCGTGCGTGCGTGCGTGCGTGCGTGCTTGCGTGCGTGCGTGCGTGTGTGTGTGTGTGTGTGAGAGAGAGAGAGAGAGTTGTGTACATACTAACCCTTGGTGTAGGCTAATCAGCTGATCAGCTGACCAGTCATGGCTTAGGTCACTCGGCATTTAGGTTTTCACTTGCTTCATTAAACATGTGTCCTGGAGGAGACCTAAAAATCATGTCAAAACTTTAGCCAAAATAAAAACTTTTTTGGTTCACAAATTTGTTTTGATCAAAAATTCTTTTGAACCTTGACTATCTTCATTATTTTTAGTTATGTTTATAGAGGATTTTGATAATAGGAGCAAGTATCTATATTCCAACAACACTACTTTGTCTTCCCTCAAAATATTATTTTTCTCACTAAAAGTTTTGGCTTTGCTATTCATTTTGTGAAAAAAAAAAAAAAAAATTATTTGTGGGACAAATGAAGTAGATAGCTGTTGCTGCAATATTTTTTCGTTGTTTTCATCAATAAGCTTTGTAATTTACGTAAAAAATAAAACCCTAACTCACTGCAAAAATTATGCATTACTTTTTAAGTCTTGTAGTCTCCACATGCCATATGCTGTACTTCATTTTTCTCAAAAACTAATGAGAAGATTTTGATGAAATGAGCTGTTTAAATTTTAATTGTGAAATTGTTGTTAATTTTATTGCGCATTGACTGCTAGTCAAATTATTAGTTGTTAATTTCATCAACTATTAAAGTTTTATCAATTTTTTATTGATTTTGAATCCTTTGGAATCTAGATTTAATCTTTTGAAAATTTTATATTGTTTAAAAGTTTAAAAAATGTTTTTGAATTTAGCCCTTTTGCTGGTGTAATATTTTTTTCCCATGAACTGAATGAACATATTTCTAAAATGGTAAATGTACAAAAATGGTAGGATGGTTCCAGGATTGGTATGCATTTTGTACAGAAGGCCTTTTTTTCATTATTAATATATGTCTGGGTTTTGTTGTTCAACCCACATTGGACAGTCAGGTCAAGTATTATTGCCTTTCCAGAGCCTTTAAGAAAAGTGGCTACATCAGCATATTTCATACTTCCATCAGTATTCACTCAGTGAACCTCCTCATTGCAAGTGAACCTTGTTTCTAATTTTACAACCTGCTTCTCATTTTATAAGCCCATGAATCTTTGCTGAACATTATGGTGCCAGTAAGTGGTGATGAGTATGTTAAACAGACAGCTACTAATAACATATACCAGGATTTTGTTTTTCTTATTGTTGGTACAGAGGGTTCCATTTGTTTGCTCATTCCAAGAACACCACAAAGAGAGCCATAGTTTATATATAACTTCACTTCTTTGGTTTACTCTGATCTTGTAGTCAAAGCTCTGCTTCACATAAATTTGTTTGTTACAGTGATCTTGAAATGGCGTACACCAATGGTAATCCTTTACAGGAGCATCTGTTTCATACTTTCCTGTTAACGTTGATAGATCCTTTTGGGAGTCATGCTTTTATGTTTCGTTAAATCCATTTTAAGTCATTGGGCTTCTTGTATTTTTGCCTCAACATCGAAGATGAAATGGAATAATGAATCATTCATTCCAGCGAGTTAATGTGCTCTTGATCAGTGTTAGAGCTTCCTTTTTACAGCACATGGTTCCCAAACCTCTACATTCCCTCGATGCACACATCATAATTTTCAAAATGCTTGCATCCCAGCAGTATTATCACCACTCACAGTCTAGCTTTCACACTACTTATAATGGTCATCCCTTCAAGCAGTTATGTTTGAAGATTAAGTAACGATACTGTTTGAAGTAGGTAGGAAACAAGGTTTTATTCAATATTTTAATTTTGTTCAGGCTTAAGGAGATTACCTAACATAGCTTATGAGATTTAATTAATTCAAAGAAGAGTGGTCATTAACCCACAATTCACATGAAAACTGTACTCTAAGTATTTTTACCGCAACTCAAGTTTAAGTTTTCACTGCATTATAGATTAATCCTAGTCTTAAATCCGTGCCACTGTGCTCACTTTTGCACAATGCTTGGTTTCAAATTCTTTGAAGTATTGATCTCCAGGCAAATATTTCCTAGCCTCCCAGTCACAGCATTGATTATTCTGGAATACATACTGTTAGCAATGGTCCCCATGTCATCCATGAAGCTCACGAGGACACTTTGTCTCACTTCGGACCCAACTCGTACCTGCCCAACTTGCTTCATGAGAATGAGATCATAAATTTAATCTGAAGCATTGATTAAAAATTTCTCTCTTGCTGTAGATGCTGAAAATTTCATTTGTCATATTGAGAAGTAACACTGAAATACATTTACATGTAAAATATTATAATAGCTATTTAAGAAATGCAGAATGCTGGGAGGTGGGAATATATCTGAAACACATTACTGCTAGAGAATACTAACAGAGATTATTATTTTATCCTAACAAAAGTCAGGATTAACTTGAAACTTAAATGACTAACTAGCCATTTAGTATTTTAATTAAAATTCCAAAATAAATTCTGGTAATCAAAAGAAAACACTTCTTAGGAGCAGGGGCTAACCTTAAACCTATTAATTTCAAATTTTAAAGCTCCAATAGCAATAATTTTCAATGAGATTCAACTTAGTTAAGTATTGATATCATTATGAAATGTAAATCGGTAAAATTATTGAAGTAAGAGGAGTGGGGAGCTTTATCAGTTTCAAAATTTGATTAGGAAAATTTTGATAACTTATGGGACAATATTTCAATCAAAGCAGAACAAAATGTTAAGTAGGGCATTTAAAATAATTTAAAACAATTTTTAATTTACTCAACAGAATCACATAATTAAAAGAGGACAAAACCAACATAATAAAAAAAACTTTTCGTAAGCTCCATGGCTATAATTATAATTTGAACATCACTAACTTGATGTCTTACATTAAAATTATTATTAATTCATATTTTCAGTCAACCAAAAATTGATAGATTGGAAGTGGGGTTTTAGTTGAAGCTTAAAATTTGGTTTAAAACTTTTTGGTAGTTAGGAGAGATCTAACCTCTTCTAATCTTGATACTTAACATAAAAGCAGTGCAACATTATTGATTATTTTAAAATATCAAATATAAATGGTTGGCTTAACTTAAAATTTAATTTCGAGTTTGATTTTTAAGTTATTAAACTGTTCAGGCAGACTTTGATTAGTCTCCAGATAAATATAATCAAATGATTACTAATAATATGTTCTATCTAATAATATGTTTATGAGTGTATATTTTTGCTAGCCAATTCAAAGAATTAATCAATATTGAATCCTTCAATTTATAACAAGTTATGGACTATATTTACCTATTTTTTTTCTATTTTATTTGCTTAACTGAAGTACTACTATAGTCCTGTGGCCATTTTATTAAACCACCATTTGTCACGAATATTTTTTTAATTTTATTTTTCTTATTACTAATTTATTTATCATTAGTTACTTTTTAAAAAAAGTTTGTTTACATAGATTTGCATAGCCATATTTTTCTAGTTATATTGTAGATTTGCTTTGCTTGTTGTGAGTGAATTATTTTAAGAATATTTTGCAAATTGTTTATACTTTGCAAACAATATCTTAATAAATAAGTCCATTTTATTTGTACTGAATTTTATTTTAAAAAGTTTTTTAATAAAATAATGATATATAATAATATAGTACAATATTGAACAGATTATAAATAAAGTAAGCACTGTAACTAGGAATACATTTTTAAGGCTCTAATTGTATAAAAATTTCTGATCTCTAGTCATGCTGACATCTACTTGTCTTTCATGGTATGGTCCCTTATCTGCTGTGTCAGAAACTTTTTTTCCTTTAAAAGAGTAGTTGTAAATTATATTACAAGTATCTCAATTATTATCAAAATATAATTTTTAGTTAATTTTTTGTATGTATATGCATACATACCTACACACACAATGTATAATGTTTTTAAATTGATTTTTGAATAAAATGAAAAGAAATGAAGTACTTGATGAATTAAAATGTAAAGTTTATTAATGAAATAAAGATAAAGATGATTTTTTAGAAAGTTCCAGATGCCTAATGCCAGATTAACCAAATGCCTATAATTATGTTTTATGACATATTGGATTCAATTTTTGAGTTTGTGGCAAAAAAAAACTTATTTATAATATTGTTGTAACTACTGCATATTTATTTAGTCTATGTAAAATGCAGATGAGGTTAACATGAATTATTGATGGTTACTGAGCACTACCCGAGTAAAGTCTAGTTTAAAAAACTCTCTATTAAAAAATAGTTTATTTTAGTCTTAATATGTCTTGGCTTCAACACCAGGTATGTCATATTATAACTTTGACATTTATTTTTACTTGAATAATCTGTCTATTACCTTTTTTTTATATTTTCAATTACAGAAATGTGTAACTTTTCCTTCAAATTATTATTTCCTAAACCATAGAATTCACTATTTCAAAACTTAAAACTTAAATGTCCTCCTTATTCAATTTTAATACTATTTCTACTGCTTTTTTTTTTTGTGTGTGTGTGTGTCTGTATATATGTGCATGGGTGTGTGTGCACATGCATGTGTGTGTGTGCTTAATTGTATGCACACATGTATTTTATTTTTGGGGAAAAGTTGTAAATTTTTTTTTCCAGAAGTTTATTATTATCTAATAATATAAATCAAAATTGTTAACTAGGCAGTCATGTAATAATTGTAATTTAATAGATTGACAAATTGCACAGCTAAGTAGAAAATTATTGAAGACTATAAAAAAAAAAAGTTTTTTAGTAAAATTAACTGATTGGTCATGCAATAGCTGGTAAACATATTGATAACTTTTCTTCTTAGTACTTTGTGTTGTCATTGAGAATGTTTTTGTTTAGGCAAATGAAGAAGAGGATTCTTTCTTTGAGCTTCTCTCTCGATTTCAATCAGAAAGGATGGACGATCAGCGCTGCTCTCTCTCTATTACTTCAGAAAACAAAGAAAACCAGAATTCAAACTCACCTTCCATGAATAATTTAAATAATGGTACTTTATTCTTCATTCTTAATCCTAAACTGAAATAGACTTTGATCACTTTGATTTGGCTCTCATTGAAATCTGGTTTCAGACTTCCAAAGTTTCCATTTAAGATGGACACTTTTGGTTCTTGACAGTGTCCTAATCACGTAGTTTGAAATCACTAGCTTTGCTCTATCATTTACTGGAAAAAAATTTTTTAAATTTTTAAAACTTTTTAAACCTACCAGTATTTTTTTAAAATCTACCAGTGTAGTCATATTTTATTATTACATTTTTTGGTTGGTCGTCATTGTTTTTTAAAAATTTATTTAAACAAATTTTTTTTAATGGATACAAACAAAAAATGTTAAGAGAGTAGATTATAGACACAATTCAGCTATCTAGTTTTAAAGTTTTTCGTTTTTACAATTTGTTTAAAATAATTTTCATTACAGAAAAATTTGTTAATGTGTGCATAAAAAAATAGTTGAAGTGATGTGTAATGTTAAAATTTTTTTTTGTAAATTTAGGGTGACTATAGGTTTGTTCCAATGTAATTGAACTTATTTTGGATTAAATTTTGACTTGTATACAAATTATTTAATGTGCAAGTGTGGTTTGTGACTTTCTGGGAGATTTTGAGCTACTCTGGGACACAATCTCAGGAAAATTACTGCAATAATTACTTCTTGTTGAACCAGTTGTTTAAAGTGATTATACTTCCAAGGAGTAGGAAAAAAATAAAATAAATAAACATCCCTTTCATAGTATCTAACCAGTGTTGGAAATAACTTTATGGTTTGTTGGAATGACATAACTTTATAGTGGATACTCTCAACATGTTTTGGTTAATTATTCTATCTAAAGTTCGTGGAGTCAATACTGTTTACATAACCTATTACTATTATTATTATTACTACCTTTCTGATCACCATAACATTAATATTGATGCAACAATTATTTGCATTATTGAATAGATTCAATTATTTACAATCATCAGTGGAATTTTCATTCTAGAATTACAATAGTAAATTAAGCAGAATTTTCTAGTTGTTAAAATATTGTATTATCTTTATATTTTGTTGCATTTTTAGGAGATGGAGGCCAAGAAGATTTGCTTGATTTGATAGTTGGTATGCAGTCCAAACGGATGGATGAGCAACGTGTAGCTCTTCCCCACCTGCCAGGGCTCTGTCCTCCTTCTTCTGGTCCTGACGATAGCTTCATCGAGATGCTGATGCGCTGCCAGGGGGAGAGGCTTGAAGACCAGCGCTCCTCACTTCCTGATTGTGCTGGTGGCTCCACTGTCCCAGATGAAGACTTCTTTTCACTTATAATGAGGCTACAGTCAGGTCGAATGGAGGATCAACGGGCCACTGTACCCAACAATCTAAAGTAAATTCCTTGCTTCTCTTGACCTGCTGTTACTTTTTTATTTTGAGTATGTCTGATCTAGCTTATTTACTTTAATAGCTTTTCTCAGGCATACTTCAGTACCTTTGTTTTAAAATTTATTGTTCAATACTTCATTATTTTGAAAAATTCAACCACTTATGGTAATAGGGAAATGGCTGCTACAATTTCCAAACCATGAAATTGGTTAGGGCTTTTATTTCTAGATAAAAGCTTGTTCGGGTTATATAATTGTAAATCTATAATGGCAGTGTTAAAGTCAGAGCCAGAGCTCTTAAGCCATACAGGCCCTCTATATTTATTAAATGTACTTCTATTTTGAATGTAACTAACATGTGGTCCTACCAGCCCTTATGTGTACTCTTAATTACACTACATTTTATACTTGTGGAGATTACTGTAACTTTGATGTTTTGGAAGCATAACTGTATTCTATTATTATTATTAAGTGTAATGCTGCATATTAATATGATTTTATTGATAATTAATGTATGTCTGTTTAATCTATTTTGAAGGGTCAAAAAAGAAAACTTTTGGAAATATTATTGACAATGCCAATTATGGAGGGGGAGGATAAACAGCTGAACTTTTTCTGTGCTTAGTCATATATGAAAGTTTTCTGTCTAGTGCACTTCTCTGAGCATCGTATTGTCCAATTCTATTTAAGTTTTATTGAGACAGTTATTTCATGCAATTTATTCTTCAATTAGATATTTAAAAATAATTAAATATTCTTAATGGAATGAATATGTTGTCCTGAGCCTCAGCTGTTCATTTTTTGGCTAGATTAATTACTTGGCGGAAGGGGAATGACAATTTTGTCACTAATCAAAATTGTATAATTCTATGCTCAGGAAATATTTGGTACTTGTCTGCAAATTTGACAATGATATACTTGGTAATACTTGTTTTTTTTTTTGGATTCTATGAATTTTTTTTAATTTTTTTATTTGGATTCTATAGTTATTTTTAAGAAAAAAAAGTTAAATTTATATATAATTAATTTATAATAATTATATTTATTAATATTATTTATCTATTTTTTAATCCTGAAATATTTTGTACCTGCTTGCTTGAATTGATCATATTTCACCCCAAGTTGATCTCCTTTTTTATATTTTGTCTGGCCCTTCAATAGTGAGTAGACTAGATCTGTTTTATATTCAATATTACTTTATCAAAAAATGGGAACAATATTTAAATATCTTATTAATTAGTCCCTGATAAAGGTTAAAACAAAATAAGCTAGTAAATAACTTTTAGTATAAGTTTTTATGCCGCCAGTGTTTCAGAAATCCTATGCATGTTAGTCTTAATATATTACTGTTGATGTTTAGAATGGTGTTACATGTGTTTTGTATAAGACTGTAAGTCTGCACATTTCTCTTGTAAATGTGTAATGTGTTGAACAATTGTCTGATTTAGTCTTGCATCAATCGTATAAAATTTTATATTTGCCTAACAAGATGGAAATAAACTTATTTAATTTTAAGTATATTTTTAAAGGAAAAATATCTGATTGAACTGGACGACCAATTTAAAATCCATTGTCCTTTTATTCATAATTTCTTCTTATTTCCCTTAGAATATGATAACTAAGTTTTATCTTTCTCTTGCTTTGCGGTTATTTCAACTGTACTCTAACGTCAGAGTAACCTTTATGATTAGCTGCCTCCTGAAATTTATCAGTCCTATATCTTTACGAGCTCAGGGAGAATAGAAGAAGAAACAATTCCCAAATAAATCCCATTTGAAACAACTTTGCTGAAATTTGACTGTCCTTTATGTGGGATTGTGTTTGACACATACTCTTTCCCTGTATTGGAAACATGATGCATTGGCATTTATTTTGTTAAGTTAGTTATCATGTGAGAACATTAAGTTAGTTATCTATTCTATATTGACTTCAACCAATATGCTGAATGAAATCAGTTCTAAAATTTTGATTACTACTATAGATTTTGAATATATGGCAATTTTTATGTTTCTTATTTGTTACAGCCCATAAGGCCTATCAAATGAAGAGTGAATGAATGGCTGACAATTTTTGATAACCTGGTTTTCTGAACATCCAGGATGTCAACCTTATGGACTATTTTGTCTAGACCTTGATTGTGCAAGACTTCACCTCAGCACTTGTTACATTTATCACAACTTGGAGTTTAAAATTAAGGGCTTGTGTTGAGTTCTAGTCTTTGTATATTTATTAATCATCACCTGTGGCTTATTTGAGGAAAAGTACAGTTTGCTTATTCACCAATGAATTTTAACAGACTTTCTGAACATTTCCAGTTATAATTATATCATGGACAGAAGTTGCAAATCTTTATATATA
>KZ808099.1:58027-73067 GCA_000696205.2 Oncopeltus fasciatus | reverse complement strand
ATATATATACATTACTAATTTCACAGCTATATAAAAACTAGTTCCCTAATTTTGCTATGATTCAATTTTTTTTCCAAAAGTTGCAAAAGTAATTTATATAATTCAAATTCACTCTCATTAAAATAATCATTGTTTTTTTTACATATGCCAAGGGCAGGTACCTTTTTAAAAAATTAATTATTATTATTAGGAAACTTATTTCTTGGTTTATTTTGATAATTATTTGGGAAAATGTACCTGTTGGTATTGTTATAGTAGTATTATTGATTATTTATACCCAGAATATTGTTCTCTAGTGCTTTTATAAATAATCATGTTATTCTTTTTGAGATTCTTTCAGAATGTATTCCTTTGTTGTTGTTACAAGCTTGAAGGAAAATAATTTTAATTTTATTCATTTGGCTTTTGAATTTTGTGCTCCATTTTTAGCTTGTTGAAAAATATTTCACACTATTTCCTTGGAATTCTCTTTAAAGTTAGAAACATCTGTTCCCTTATGTTAATGATAACATAATTTTAGTTTTAGGCATGTGTTAGCATGCTTTTTGTACAGCACAGCTTACATTTCTCACTTGAGAATTTATTATTCTATTATTGCTAAATATGCTATAGGGGTAGAAATGCTGATTTTTTTAATCAGTCCTGTTTCTAATAACCTTGAGTGTGAACTCTGGCATTTATCATCAATATATAATCTAAAGTTTTTTTTTGTGTGTTTCTTTTATCTGTTTTGAGATTTCTTAAAATTATATTGAACATCTGAAAGGCTTCTTCAGGTAGCAAATTACCTGTTGTTCATAGAAGCAGGTAGTCTATATCTCTGCCATATCCCCTGCATTGTTCCAATTCATTTGTGATGTGAGTGACTGAGGGTTCTTAGCTGCGACTTAAGATAATAGTACCTAATAATATTTCAGTGGTAGTCATCTTTGATAGGCTCTAAATGCCATATAGTTCTATCTATTAGTAGTAGATTTTAATCCTTTGCCTAGAATTGTTTAGAAGGTGAGGAATCTCTTAATTCAGATGAAACCTGTTCTTGAGTGATTCCAGATTAGTATTATTTTGATTAAGTAACTATGAAGGGTAGTTCAGAATGTTTGCAATTTATTGAGTTTGGCAAAAGAGGGTCCAAAATCAGAAAATTCTTGCTGACAATGGGTTCCCAGGAATAGAAACTCTACAAATAACATAACTAAGTCTAAAAATGGTTTCTATTTATGGCTTAGTGGTATGAATATCTAAGTAAGGGAAATTGTAAAAAACAAATATGAGGGGATCCTGTAAGAGATAACATTCTCACTTGTTTCTACCTATCAACATTTACATGATGAGGTTCTCTTTTTTTAGGTCTTCTGTACCTTCTGAGTGGTCTGCCTTGATAGAAGTTAATGGCCTACTTCTATAGACCAAGTATTACACTTTTGAATCTTCCTATTCCTGAGGTTTGTGATTTCTGCCAAATTTTCTTCTCTACTCATCCAAGCTGTTTCTCTGAGAGCCCTAGAAATTAGGGAACTTTCAGACTAATGTTGACTAGAACAAAGAAATGAGAATTTTGATCCTTTTCAGAGCCTCCTTTGTTTTAATTCCTGCAGAGGGTACTCTGAATTCCTTGGCCATTCAATGCTTTTAATTTTAGTGAAGGATAGGATTTTTACAGAAAGCCCTGATCTTAGAAAATTCAAATACAAGGTACTTTATTGGTGGATAAATAAACTTGTAACTTTTTTGAAATAGGCCTCAGATCATTTTGTTCCAAAGATCACTTATTTGAATTGAGAATGTAAGCAGTATGTCTTCCCTGCAGAAACTATACTTCAACATTATTTCAAACTATTAAAAATGTATTCTTATCTGTATAAATTAATTGACTCATTGTTCATTCTCAGCTTGTTATGTTCTACTGTAAATTATATGGTGGGCATAATTTTATTTTTACTTTAATCATACAACAACTTCACTAAATGAAAATTTTAATTGGTTAAATTATTGTATGGTTTTATTGTTGCATTACAATTCACATCGAATTTGGTCTAAAATTTTATAAGTGTTTGAGTTTTGTTTTTTAGTATAGAAAATTATATGTAGAATAATTTCCATGTTTGGTAAATATATGAATGTTAATGTCTTCGTCCATTCCTCTTCAACCTGCAATTGTTGAAACTAGATGCTTAAAATGAACTAAGGAGTGGGTAGCTCACTTCAGGTGTGTTATATATTAAATAGATTTATATATTAAATGTGTATATTCTTAAATTTTATATGTGTATATACATATATGAATGTGTGTTTATGTGTGTGCATTTATGTGTATTTTTGTGTACTATTCTTATATAATGGAGAGGCTCTATAAGAAAGATTGAATCATTATATTAATACTTTTATTTTTGTAAGCATTTAAGTCCTTCCTTATGTAATTCTTAAAGTGATAATTGTAAGCTTATTTAAGTGTAACAGTTGAGTGTAGATATTTGCCTGGAGAAAGCTGGTGGATGCTGGGTCGGGGAAGTTGGAAGAATGTAAAAACTCAAGAATTAGAAATAGAAATGGTTATAAATTTCCATTTATATACTAGTCCTTTTATTTTGTTGGAAATTGAGTTCTTAAAAAATCAGTCCTTCAATTATGATTATGCATATTCACAGATGTCAAAGACTCACCTTATTTATTTCTTATAGTTTGTTTTCTGTATGTGACCATGATCATATAATTTTTATCATTATAGTAGGTTTCTTAATTTTAAATGGCTCTCGAAACTGTGTTACACTGAGTTAACCCTAAACATAATTAAGAAGAAAATGTATTTGATGATCAACTTATTCATAGACAGGAAATATTTGGTTCTTAAAATAATTCATTGTTTTCTTTTTCCATAAAAACACATTGTTTTTTTTTTTAAATCTGCAATAAAGAGTGAGTTGTCATTCTACAAAAACTTTATAAATTCTGTTAATTATTGTTTATAAATCAGCTACATTATATTTTCTTTTGCTATTGAAAACCACTATATTTTACTTTTATGTTTTACGTAGAGTTTTACTTCCAAAGGCCTCTCATGATTTGGTGACTAAAAAGTTGTCTACCAAAACTAAGATCAAAGGCTTAATCAAATCGGGTTTAGTTTTTAGTAAAGAAAAAATAAACCCTTGACAGTCACTCATCAGAAGGACTGTTAAGCCATGGGTCTTAAGCCTGTAGGAATTAATGTCCTTACCGCAAACTGAACCTGGTTGTGCAAGGCTTGAAGATATATCTTAATGCAACTTAAAGATTCAAGAGTAGAAACTGGTTGATTGCTTACAAACTATAAATAGTTTACACCACTTGATAGTGAGATCCAAACTGTGAATACTGATAAATTGTGTTCTGCAATAAGCCTAAAGATAAAAAAACCAAAATGTATTGGGCATTTTAGAAAAAAAAAAAAAAAAAAAAAGAATAGAGGTTCTATTTTATAACTAGAGTAAAATGGTTTTAAACTAGTTTTTTTTTTTAAACTTGTGATTTCCGTTAACTTGTTTTCAGGAGCTAAGAAATTCAGTTAAGAGCTTATGTCTTTGAACTTTAAAGTTCTGAATTTAAATATTGCATTTTTCCAACTACTCCTCATTGATCTCTCATTGCACCCTGCTCCAGTAGGATAATTTAAAAAATACAATGGATTTTATATTTAAGAAGGATTCGTACAAGTGTTTAATGTTGTTTTATTTAGGTGTTAAAAAATATAATTTTTATCACATTGTATTGTCATAAAATTTTTTGTGAATTATCAAATATGGGCTTGTCTTAATTCAGCATTCATCGCAAGTTTCATGGGCAATGCTTGACAACACAATGATATTGCTAGTAATTTGAAATACTCATAGTATCAGTTTTATCAATTACTTGCAAATCAGCCTGGCATGAGTCTTCCTTACCAAAAGTTTAAAAATGTCTAAAAATCATTATCCAAGATTCTTGAATATTTATTTTTTATTCTTTTCTTTTTAATATCTTATTATATTATATAAATTATAATGATAAATGATAAAATAGCTTAGATATTTTACGTTTTAAATGCAATTGAAAATTTCAGAGGAGTATTAGTATTTATTGAAGGTAATATTGTCATTATTTATTTTAAATTGCCTCAAGATTTACCCTCCTTTAAAGGAGATGAGTAATTCCTTAGCCCAGTCTCTACTAATATCACATTTAGTTTATTTATTCTACTTAATAATGGGTTATACATAGAGCTCAAAGGTGCTCCAATTCCTCTTTTTCCCAAAGAAGGATAGTATAAGGATAATCACCTCTTCCCAAGCACCTGAAGGTCAATGGCCATGGTTACTTCTACAGAGCAGTCCTCCCTCAATCCTCTGACCCATTTAGTGAGACCCACAGAGCAAAAACTTTTAAAGGGCTAAGCTAAGCACTCTTGTCTCATATCAGGATCGAACAATTTTTGGATCCCATGTTTTTTCTCTCTGAGCATACTGGAAAGAAAAAAAAAACTGTTGTAACATGTTATCTTATGTATATTATTTATGTGGTCTTATGTGATATATGATTTGTGTATGTATGTGATTTGTGATAGAGCTGGGCTATCTAAAAAGACCAACAAAAAAATATATCAATGGAAAGTGTGAAAAAACTGCAAATTCTTTCATATAACCATTATTTTTTCCTCTGAAATTTTTTTTTTATATGTTGAAATCAGTTGATTTTTAATGTTCCAAAAAAGTGGCAACTCACTCTCTTAATTTTTTGATTGGCAAAAATGATATTGATGGAGAAAAAAATTCTGCTCATTGACTTAGATTTCAGTGCCATGTTTTATAAGCTTATCGTTTAGAGAATAGTATGAATTAAGTATGGTCACAAGTTGTTGCTATTTATTTAGTACAAAAATTGTCTATGTTTTCTTTATTATTCTTAGTAATCATTTGTAATGTTCATTGGTGCCAAAGGTAGAATCTCTTAAAATTATTTAATTTAGGGATTAAATAAATGTATTAATTTGATTATGCGGGTTCTACATATATAACTTTTGAATTAAAATTAAACAAATATTAATTTATTTTTATTTTTTTCAAAGCAAAGATTTTATGTATTATTTACCAAAGATGTTTTACACATGCAGGCTATGTATTGATATACATAGATTTAAAAAAAAAAATACCAGTAGTGTGCTGATGAAGCTTACTTATTTTTCTTTTAGGACATTCTATTCTGTTCATTTTATCTTTCATTGTCTTAATCATTAATAATTTTTAAGATTAAATTATGCAAGGTGTGCCTCCTATTTGTTTTTATTTATATAAAGAGAGGTAATATGAATTATATTGTTTTTANTCTCAGGTTGTATACTGTATTTTTCTATTTCATTTTCTTGGAAAAATTTTCTAGAAAACAATAGATAAAATATAATTTCTAACATTTTTGTTCAGTTATGTTTTTGAAGAATAAATATATATTACGGAAATTTTTTGAGTGCTTTTTATTGTATTGAGGTGTCTCCATCCTCTTCATTTTCTAGTAGGTCCAGAATCAGTCTTTCATTAAATTTATTCTCATTGTTCTTTTCAACTGATAGATCAAAACAACAATTTACTCTTGCTTATCAGTTGTTGAGATCTACTTAGACAGGAAATCTACTTAATATATTCAGCTCATGCATGAGGGACTTCAAAGAGACAATTTTCATGATATGATTTCCTCTAGTAGTATTCAAAACATTTTCTTTATTAATTCACTGTATTATTGTTTTTTAATAAATTTCATTTTTACTTCTTAGAAGGTTCCCATTTATTTAAGTCGTGGACTTCATTATGGTTATTGGGCTTGCCAGCATTTGATCGCAAAATAGGCCACTTAAATACTGTTATTGCTAACTCCGAATAATTGGTCTGTAAATATAAATAAAATGTGAAGTCCTTCTTCATTATTGTCTAAATAACTTAACCAGCTATAGTTCATCCTGGTAACTCTTAACATGAGTAATCGTTCACTTCTTTGAATATAAATGATTAGATGACTATTTAATTGTAACAACCTTCTTACCTATTAAATTGAAAATATAAGAAGAGATCTTTCTTCTCTTGATCTCTCTATTTTTCTAGGGGAATAAAAAGATCTATCTAGCTTTATAACAAAATTTATGTATATAAATGAAAATAATGATTTTATACATATATATATATATCACCCCTAGTACTTCCCTCTGACAATGGGTGATTTGTTCCTTCAAAAATAAATTTATGCTATATGTACTAAAGAAAAATTAAATGTATTTATGCTATTACTTGTGAATTCTATACCTTTATTTGTCCTCCTGGTCATTTAGATTGATGTTCATTATGGTTGCAATAGTTTATGTATGTATGTATGTATGTATATATATATTCTACTCAGTCGATGGAAAATATATGTGTGTGTGTGTTTATGTATATACTTCATTTTAAGGTTGTCGGTCTTTGGTAGGACAAAATATATCAATTAACTTTTGCCAACGTTCTAGGAAAATATATATTTCTTTGATCAGACTCTGTTTAAATTATCATACAATAATGAAAGTTAACTAAATCAAACTGAAGCCTGTTATTTAAATAAAAATTGTTATTTAGTTACTATTCGGGAGCTTTATAAATAATCACATTTAAAAACAATAAATAATCAATGATTCAATTCAAACCCTTACTGATAAATACTTAATGGTAAATAATTAAATATGTACAGAATAATATAATTCTGTAAGCATAAATGTCTGGACTGAATTTTATGCTTCCCATTCAGAGGCTGTAAAGCACTCCGCGTGAACCCATATCTCCTTATCAGATATCTAATGTATGCTAATTACGCGCGTCATTTACTATGTTTCTTGCAATCTCCTGGTTGTAGTGTTTAGAGAATCCCTCGAATTACAAATCCAACACTCTACGCATTAATCTTGTACTTATATCTATATGTGCACACTCTTCCTGGTTCATATTATACAATTTGATGTCTATGTTTTCATTTTCCATTTTGTGATAGAATTCTCATCTTCTTTCCTATTCATCATCGAATCCTGAAAAACCGTTTTTCTATCCTTTTCCGTTTCCTCAACAAACTCTATATCATACCTACCAGTAGGTCTCCTATGACATCAGCATTACAGGATCCCCCCTTGAGAGTAGTATATGTGTCTATCGTATACAATTTTAAACGGACCACATTTTCAGTCACAGAACTGCAGTATAATTAAATGCCCGAATTATCACATCAAAGGTATCGTCATAGGATGGGATTTACTTTAGTTACCTCACTGGAAATCAGCTGAAACGTCCTGTGGTCTGACAATGTTGTGTCCCTTACTCCAAGTTCCTTCCTTTATTTTCTNAGAGCTCCTACCCCCCTCAAAAAATCCAATTTCAATGATTCAAAATACTAAGTTGGGAAGGATTACTCTCAGTGACCTCTTTGTGGAACTCCTTCCAAATGGATAGGTGATAAATAAAAAAGCAAGTAAACTGACTTAAGATTTTACTCTTAGCATTTTTTTGTAATCATTCTAATTAGGGAGTTGGGAAGGTGAAAGATTTTTTTAAAATTTTCTATTAGCTAAGAAATGTAAAGTAATTGTTAACTACTCTATTGCATCTGTCATAGGTATTAACACTTTATAGTGATCTTGGAAGTTCTTCAAAAGTACGAGCTATTTTACTTCAGTTTTTCTCTTCTGGTAGGGGAACAAGAAGGAATTGCAAAGCATTTATGAGTTCTCCTTCTTAGATTTTACTGCCCACATTATTGGAATCCACCCTCATTGGAGAACTTGAAATAATAGCAGGTTTTAGACATAGGACTCGTTTCTGTCTAAATGACTGTGATCATTTTATATCTTACTAGATGCTATGCATAGGAATAATAGCCAGTACTTTGTATCCAGATTAGTTAATTGGTTTGAAACACACCTTTTAGTTTATTTTTGAGTTAATATGTAATGTGCCTTCATGATGTGATTAAAGGTAACTGTTCTTTTGACTCATTCTGTATGTATATCAATGCTTAGAAGTTAATCCTGATTTGTGTTCTGATATGAGTTTAAATATTGTGTATGTCAATGTTTCACTTTTTCACTTTTTTTTAATGTATAAGAATTTTAAAATTTTTGAAATTTATTTTTTTATATTTATTTAAGTAAAAGTGACATAAAGTAATGACAGAAGTCTCAGTAGGGCAAAAGACTCAAGTATTCCTTGATAATATACTTTTTTTTTTTTTCCGTTTTTTTTATAGAAGAAAGTTTAATGTTACCAAATAGGTGTTTATTTGTTAGTGTTTTTTGTACTCGTATTTTCTAAACCCCTTCCTTCCTGGGCTTAACTATCCTATATTATCTCTTAGACAGTTTGATGTAACTAAAAATTGCAATACTGATTAATAACTGATGACAAACTTTTCTAATTTGTTACATTACAAAGTTCATCTTATGCTTTATTATTATTGGGTTATTAATCAGTTTATTTTTATTAATTGTTTTTGCTTTGCTAATTTTTTTATTTGTATTTAATTTAATTTAATTTAATTATATATGATTTCTTAATCCTGTAAAGAAAAAATAATAAATTGTATCTTTATACTGAAAGACTTATTATCTCCTCATTATCCTATTGAGAACATAGTTGGGACTATTAGTCCTATTGAATGCTGAGTAAAACATTTTTGAATTTTTCATACAATTTTTCATTAAGTTTTTATTTTAAATAATTGATTTATTTATAAGTAATTATAGCACTAAATAAAAAGTAATATATTTAAATAAATTTTATTATTGAATTGTGTTCTTAGTTGACAAGTGATTATGTTTAAAAAAAAAATTCATGTGGCTCTGGACCAACAAAAAAAGAAAATACAATTTGTTTTAGTGTTTTTTTAAAAATAACAATCTAATTGAGTGAATTCAGTGAAAACTTCATTAGCAAATTTATGCATTAGTTTAGCAATTCTAAGCAAAATAAGAATTAGAAATTAGAATTTTATTTTAGGTATTTTTATTGTTAATTGCCTTTAATAAAAAAATTCATATAGATAAGTTTAACTCAATGTTAAAAATCCTCAGTTTCTATTTTCATTAGACCAATTAGTACATTTTAAATAAATGAAAATGCTGTTATAGACAAGGGAGGAAACAAAATTTGCTTTATGAATACAAAATGTAAGTTCTTTTCCGTAAATCTTTATTAGATGTCCACTTTCATTGATAAGTGCTCCATACCCAGAGCTGAAGCATAAAATATCTTAAGAACATAAGATATCTTGAAGATTAGAATCCTTTCCAAAGCATCTTAGCTCTGATAGGAAGGGCGGATAATGATAATCTATTTTCTGCTATTATTAATAAAGTAACAAATTTGGATACATTTGAAAACCTGGCAAAAGCCACAAGAAATTTGTAGCTGAGGTGAATGTCGATGCTGCAACATGTTTGTAAAACTTTAAAATTGCTATTATACAGAATCGTGATCAAAAAGTAATCGAAACATTCATGATCCCAATAAATCAACTGACTGAAGGAGCCAGAGAGTCAAGGAATAAGAGAAATGGGAGACTCAGAGAATTGTTAGGAAGAATTCTTGGCATAATGCTGATTCTCGATAGACTGTTAATTTTATCAGGTTAAGTTTGTGTTGGTTTGTGAAAGAAAAAGGGAAACACTAGTTTTTGGGGAAACAGGCTTGACTTAACTCTCAGCTGTTGAGTCGTTGAAATCTCTGGCTTTGGAGGACTGAAGTTCCCATTGTGCTGGATATTAAGAGAGGCTATTTCTTTAAATACGTATGATAAATACTACGCTTTTACTCGTCACAAATTGTGGTTTTCACTTCGATTCTTGTTACTCCGTACACTGTAGTCCTTTCTGAAGAGCAGGAATTTCTTAGTTGAAATTGTTAAACGCTTTTGTCAGAAGTGGCCTATTACCTGGTACCTGTGGGTAATTTTAAGTCCTCATATTTATTATCTTTTGTAGCTATTTATTATATTTTATAGGGGGTACTCATAGCCTAGTATGATATGATAATCTCCTGTTTTCTCAAAAGAGTTGTAAATTCACCTGAATTTTGATAAGACAGAGGCCAAGGTTTTTACTTTATGACAATTTGACATTAATGTACTTCCATTAATACTCTTGAATCCATAAATTCCATTAATACTCCTGAAATAGGTATGTAGAAGTCCTCAACAAATGGAGACAGACAGCCAAATTGGTAAGCTATACTTCAAGATTAAATTGACATGGAACTATCATATCAGCAAAATACTTATTGAAGTACACACCAGACTTTCTCCAATCTGGTAATGAGACCACTTCTTACCCACGGATTGACGGTTTAAAATGGGAAAAGTAAGATCAATATTTACATACTCAGAAAGTATGATGACCACATCTTTTAACTGTTCAGAGAGCTCCAAACAGTTAGATAAGGGAAGAATTGCTAGTCTCTGACATTGATTTCATGTATAAAACCCACTTCAAGGCTTGTTTTAAACACTTCCAAGCTGCAGTCTTATACATGGCTCTCCTTATGTTCCTTTATCTATCTTTATTAATACTAAGATTAATAAATTTGTCTCTCATCTGACACATAAATGCTGACATCCTCAGACTTTGTGGTGACTATACCTTTCCCAGCCTGGTAAATTAGTAGTCACTATCTAAAAATATCTGTTTTACAGTTTTGTCTACCATTTTATGTGAGTTTGATAGGGATCAGGCTCTAGTGTTACTGATTGGATATTAGACTTCTCAGGCCTGCATACTACCAGGAAGGGTTGACTTGGCTCTCTTCTGAAACTTAGTTAACAAAAACAAGTCCTCTTTCTCAGCAGATTCTTAATAATTCATTAAAGATGGACTCCCATGTTTCAAATAAGAGTAAATGACAAGTTATATCTTATAAGCCGGAGAAGGCAATGAGCTGTAAAGAAAAGAACACAGCCAAGTTAGCTCATTCATAAAAATCTTCCATAATATTTTAAATGCGTTTTTTTTGGTAATATTATAGAATATAAATTTTATAAAATATAACTCTCAGACACTTAAGAAAGAATATCCTAGACTTGATGGTTTTTAAGGTATTTCAATATTTGAGCAATGAATATGGAGTACTTGATTCTGAAAGTGGACTAGTGAAAATAAAAAAAACAGGAAGATTTTTTAAATTTTATTGTGGTATATTATCCCATGTAAATTTTAAACGATTAAAAGCTATGGAATAGAATAAAAAATCTAACTGTCCCAGTCCGGACTCGAACCTAGATCTGCTATCCGGGCATTTTTTTGTTCTATTCCCTTGCATTTAATCGTTTAAAATTTACGTGGGATAATATACCACAATAATAATAAAATATTCATACAATTAAAAATTAAAGTAAATTACAAGTCGTCTAAATAGCTAGACAATGTCAGCTCCTTCGAGCACAAGACTAAGTATTCGTCTTTCTCGGAGGTTAGACTCTCGACACTAGTGCTGGGAATTTAACAAGTTATCTGGCTTGTCTCGGTAGCGTAAATGGTAACGCACCTACCCGGAAAGCAAGAAATCCAGGTTCGAGCCCTGGTTGGGACAGTTAGATTTTTTATTCTACTCCTTTGCATTTAATCGTATAAAAATCAGAATTTTAAGATAGACTTAAACTTGTGTTTATGGTTTTTTTTTTTTTTTTTTTTTTAATTAAAAGCAATGTATAATAAATTTTCCAGTAGAAAATAATGCAAAACACTAATTACTTATGCTCAGAATTTCAATCTGTATAAAATTGCTTGTACAGTTTTCAATTAATTCACTAAATTATTGATTTTTAATAATATTAATTTAACATGTACTCACACACACATGGAGGCACACTCATGCAAACTTCTTTCCGTTCAGGCAACTTTTTGCCTGTTTGCACTCACTGGTTCCGAAACTTTTAAAATGGCTTAATTCAGCCTAGGGGGAGAGAGGTGTTTGCAAATATAACTACGATGACTAAATGTTCTTTTCTTTCACAATCATTGCTTTTTATTATTACGAGTATTTTCATATTAAAGGAGCTTGGTAAAAATCTGCCTAGCTAACGCAGTACCTGCGTGGGAACTTTTCAAATTTTACAGTAATCTATATTATAATACAACATTATTATGATAATACTAGAATGAAATTTAAAGTCATCGTTAAAAAAAAAATTTAACATATATCCATTGAAACATTTAATCAAAGTTTGACTCATATATACTTCAAAAAACAAACGCAATGTATTGTGCTAAAAAATAGAGCAATTAAAGTTTCAATTTTAAAACAAAGATAATGTTTTTTATCTTCTAACATTAACAAAGAAATTAGTGTATCCCTTTCTCGCCCCCCTTTGACTTGGTAAAATGTGAAGATCCTGGGGACTTCAAAGCATACAAATTTTAAGAAAACTTGAAGATGTTCATGATGCAGTGAAAGAAACATCGACCTTATTTAACTGCATCACGATTAATTATTAAAATAGCTGTAATAGACTGAGGAATTGTTATTCCTTATTGTATCCTTATTGTTGTATCAATAAGTACACAATCACACATTATCTCGTGAGTCTAGAGCCGTAACCTCAAGGCTAATCCCCAAAATTGTCAGCATAATATTGTTCATGCGTATCCCAATTGATTAAATCCTTGTGCTATTGATAAACAAGGTGGAATATGGAAACCATATGCGAATATCAAATTATAAAAGCTTTCTTAAAACTAATTATTCCATGCGATGATCTTTTGAGCCTCCATGATCAAAAATGCCCAAATTCATCCTTGAAAGATAAGCTTGCTTGAGGAGTGCTTACATTCTATCGATTGTGGAAAGTCATAAGGTTTTGCATTTGGGACTGCGATACAAAGAGATTGTTTTTATATTATAGATCTCTTCCTCTTATTATAGTTCGCCCTTGGCTGAAATGAAAGGAGGTAACAATGAACTGGTAAACATTGGAGGAATGGCAATGTATTTCATATTTTGATGTGGGTTGCATCACCTCACGAACACTGGACTAATTTAAGTTAATGTCTGTGATAATTGTGTATGCAAATACATCTGCTTTGAAAGGGAAGCGTAAGTCTGTCGTCACATTCCCTGTGTTTCTGTCATCACTGTGTTTTCTCTGCAAACAGCCCCTGAGAAGGGGGGACATTGTCCCCCCCCCCCTCCTCCACCCAGCTGTGTTGGTACTCCTCTAATTCAGAAGTATGCCTGCTTTTATTTGCCTTTATCACTAAAAGATGGTACCTTTTAATCAAGCAAAATTTCAAAATTCATTGAGCACGTCAAAGTAAGCATCTTAAAATGAATTAAAGAATTGAAATTATTTTTGAAAATTTAGTTCACCTATCTTTGATAAAGAACCGCCACCAGCCAGATTTATATAAAAGTATAAAATTAAAGAAAAAAACTTTTTTTTGTGTGTGTGTAAATTTTAAAATTATTTAGTATGTGAATATTGAGTATTGCATAACTAATTTAGAAGAACTTATTTTAATTTTACATATGAAATAAAAAAAAAAAAAAAATATCAAGTTTAAGTTAAAAATTCTGTTTGCTATGAAGTGTCTACTTTAAAAAAAATGTACAACTTTAAATATTAAAGAAAATTACAACTTTTACACTTTAAAGAAATGGTTACTTTCCCCTACCTTTGATAAGAAAGTGTGGTTGATTTATACAAATTTCTCTATTTTCTATTATACATTGTTCATCAATTTTTACTTATTCTAATTACTGGCTGTACTATTTATTATCTCTTCTCATGAAATTGACTTTTTTTTTACAGCCCTGTAGATAGCAAAATGTAAATTGAATATACTTCGATCAATTACTAAAATTTTCGAAAATAATTTATAAAAGACAGTTTATTGATAGAATTATTATTATTTTGCGGCTAATCTGTAATAAACCCTATAAAAAAAAAAAAAGAATCAACGACTGACGATTGAATAAAAGAATTGACTTATAAAATGATGGTTAATAGGAATAAATTTGTTATAGAAAGCTTTCAATTATCCATAAACTTTTAACTGATAAATAAGATATATATCTTAAACTTTATGAAATAAGAAGTCATGGGCATAAACTATTCATAAAAAAGTATATTTTTTATTTCAATTAATGCAAGGAAATAGAATAAAAATCTAACTGTTTGCATTAATTGATTTAAATTTACATGAGATTAAAACCAAAATAAAATTAATATTTATGTATTTTTTTATTATCTGTCTTACATTGTAAGCCACCTTAAGGAGAAAGGGGACGTCGTGCCACCTGGATCAAGTATTTAATACTGAAACCAAAACGCCGGCTGATAATATGAAATACATTTTTTTTAAATTATATTTTTTTTGAATAAGCATTGACCGAACCCAACAAATTCTCTACTAATAAATTATACGGTTTAAAACTCTCCATTTGAGCTATTAAAAGGGTCTCACAAGGGTCTATTTTTATTTTTTAATTCACATAAACGACCTGGCTGATTCGCTAAAAGAACAATGAATTATTTTTAAACGATGATGATAAAATAATCATGATCTTGGGTAAAATGCGGTAGCTATCGCACTGCAAATAAGCTATGCTTATATTTTTATGGAAGACCATATTAAATGGATAGTTTAAAATGAATTAAAATCCAAACAAAATGAATAAAAATAACTTTTGAAAGGTCCGCAAAATAAAATAAGTATTAAAAAGAGTCGTTATGCTAGAGCTGCATAAATTGAGCGAATTCCGTAGCTTCTTAGTTAATGAATTTGAGTACATTCTTACATAAACTTTCAAAATCGTAAATCCCATTTAATAAATCCGATTTTGCTCAATAACTCAATAGTCAATATCTCACATCGATTTAAAAAGCGACATAGCAAATATATCAAGGAAAACAATTAATTCTGGCTTATAGTTTGTCTAATTAAAATGTTGGGTACAGATAAACTCCCACTCCTAATTGTTAAAATTCGTTATCTAATTCATATATATATATTAAGAAAGAATATCCTAGACTTGAT